>VMDR010004158.1:0-33206 GCA_007922815.1 Macrotus californicus
TTGGCCACAGTTCCCAGCCTTGGCACCTTTGACTTTGTCTGGATAACTCTCTGTTGTGGGAAGCTGTCCTGAGCTTTGTGGAGTGTTTACCCAACATCATTAAGTATGTCCACAGATTCATATGATCTAGTCCATCATACACTATCAACAGTCTCAAAATAACAGAATCTCCAAAAGACCTTCAAAATGATTGCTGAGTAGAATTTAAGATTTTTTTTTGCTCTCTTTTGTTTGGAGGAAGTCAGTAAACGTTTCATTCTTCTAGAGATTTAGAGTCAAGTTACAATGTATGAAAAATCAAGTGAAATATTTCTTCTCTGTATGGTTTTATCCTCTATGCCATATATATTTTGGTTTATTTGCTTTATTTATTTATTTTCTTTGACTTAGTTTTTGCATATTGTTTTGACCTTTCCATCCTAGTAGTTTATTGTGAACATCATCAAACAGAGAAAAGTGGAGAGAGTTTTATAAACACTAATATACTCACCACTTAGCAATAACATTTTACTAATTTGCTTTATTACCTATCTAGTCATCCATCAACTTCTCTAATCTATTCTTGAATTTATTTTTTTGTCAGTACATAAGAAGGCAGTCGGTATAATTAATTGATAAAATATTTCAGCATGCACAGTGTTATGACTTTAGTCATGCCTTGTTTACAAGGAAAAAATAATCCTGCTCCAGTAGTTTTCTACTGGTTCAATCCAGTAAGTCTGAGGATTGGAGTCAGGGCGTTTTGCTCTCATAAATGTGTGGGCGAGGGAAAGTTTCACTAAGGAAGTATCAAGTAAGCAAAGATCTGAACAAGGTGAAGGAGTGAACACTGTAGATATGGGGCCAAGGAGAGGGTTCCTGGTAGGGGAAAGAGTAAGCTTATTATAGATTAGACCCATGAGGGGGACCAGATACTGTTACCAAATGGAATCCCCTTCTCCTGGGGTCCCCCTCTATTAGGTTTGCCTTGCCTGCTACCCTTAGAATTACGTCTCTCAATGCCAGAGTTTGGTGAAAAGGAAAGGAACTCTTTACTCAAAAGTTACACAGACTTAATGATTTAATGTCTTCTTTAAAATCCCAAAGTCCCTTAAAACATCCACAAACACATGCAATCCTTCATTCACTGCCTTGGCCCAGTCAGGGGTACCATATCTCAGGAAAAAAAAAAATAGAAGTCTGTGGGTCAGTAGCCCCTGGTATTTCCCAGTAATCTGTAGCCGGCTGGCAGGCCTCCCGCGGTTCCCAACACCATCAGCTGTGTTTCTGCGATCACCAGGTCTTAATCCAATCCCATGTGGCACCTTCTCATGGCCCACTGGCAAGAGTCCTTTCACCCCTTTCCTTCCCGCAGTGTCTCTCCTGCATTCTTCCAAACTGCTCAGAGAGAGCTCTGCATTGCTGCTACATCTTGCTTTCCTGTTTCCTAAGCCCTGTGGTTAAGGGAGCCCCAGAACTGCATGGCTAGCCCCCAAAACCACGTGGTTCCAACCTGCATGGTTTCTGTGCCTAGGTTTAAATTCCAGAGGGGATTTTCCTCTTCATCCCCATTGCAGACTCCTCCCACAATAGGCTACACTGGCCAGCATTCCCGTATTTTTCTAACTCTTCTGGGCTGCCATAGTAAGTCCCGGAAGTCATGGCCCCATGGCGTAGAGTGAACCATTTCCAAGCCCTCACTCAGGCAATGTAACCAGGGGGAGCTGCCTCCCAGTTACATCATGGGTTGAAGTCACTCGCATCTCCCTGGCTCAAAGCAGGATGATAGCTTTTAACATATCTATGAAACTAATCAGCTGCTATAGATATATTAAATAACAGTTTTTGCGGCTGTTTGCAGAACTGCAAAATAACTCTCAATGGCCCTGCTCCCTGTGTCCATCCTCCAGTTCAGACTTGAGAGGGTGAGGGCATCCTATATTTTATAATTGCTACCCTCAGGGAGAGGACACCCCGACCTCTGGACCCCATTTCAAATCCTTCTTTTCAGGGTGGCGACCCTGGAAGCATCTTGTGGCAAGATCAAAGGCCTGGAGGAGGGAGCAGGTTGGCCTGTGCAGATGGTGTGGTTGGGGTGAGGAGAGCAGGGGCAACTCATGAGATGTCAGGTCATGAAGTCATGTGCAGGGGGTAGGTAGGCTATTATGGTCACCGTCACAATGTTTACCTTGAGAGGGAAGACACAGCTTAGAAAAGGTAATGAACAGTTTGTTTTGGGTAGAAAAATAAATCCAGAGTTGTCTCCTTACTAAGGATATAGACACATTGAAAAGAACTGCCATGTTTGAAACAATCTCCAGTGTCTGGGTCATGTTTTTTCTTCCTTGTTCCTACTTCTTTCCCTTCCTTTCTCTCCACTGTGTCTGGGTCAAGAGATAGTCTTTGATTATTAAGGTCTAAATGGATAACAAGTAACAATCAATGGTAAAATTTAGAAGGAAAAACCTCCTTCTGGCTATCTACTTATATTGCTTATTTTTAAAAAAGTAGTAAGCACTTCCCCTGTGCCAACTATGTATTTTATTTTTCTAAAGATTTTATTTATTTATTTTAGATAGAGGGGAAGGGAAGGACACAGACAAGGAGAGAAACATCAACGTATGGTTGCCTCTTGTGCAGCCCCTACTGGGGACCTGATCTGACCTACAACCCAGACATGTGCCCTGACTGAGAGTCAAACTGGAGATCTTTTGGTTCACAAGCTGGTACTCAATTCACTGAGCCACACTAGCCAGGGCCTTACATTATTTAGAACTTCAAGTTCACAAAGGAAAAAGCCATCGACAAAAATTTTAAAGGAAAATGCGTTTTCAGCACTGAAAAGAAAGAAAGGTCTGGCTGTTTTGTGGGTGTTGGTCATGTTGCAATTCCTGCATGGATTTGAATACCAATCTTCTTTTCTCTGACTGTTGGATTGAGTGGCTTCTTGGGAAAATCAATAGTGTTGTCTTTTGAATTTTTACAATAAACGTGTAAAACACAGCAACTGGAGAAAAATAAAAATAAAAAAAAATAAAAAATGAAACACAGCAACTGATTTAAAACCAGCTTGGAACACTGAGTCTTCAGTAATAATAACTCGTCCAGGAGATGGGTATCAGTCACAGTTGACTTTGGATAACTATTTGTTGTGGGAAGCTGTCCTGAGCTTTGTAGAGTGTTTACCCAGCATCATTAAGTACGTCCACGAGATGTCAGCAGCACCCTGTAGTTGTGACCATCAAAACTATCTGCAGCCCAGGCTGCTGTGGATCAGTTGGTTGGAGCATCATCCCTTAAATAAAAAGGTCATGGGTTCGATTCCCTACCAGGCACATACCTTGGTTGCAGGTTTGTTACCCAGTCGGGGCTCATACCGGAGGCAACTGGTGGATGTTTCTGTCTCACATCAATGTTTCTCTACTTCTCTCACTTTCTTCCGCTTTTACTAAAATCAATGGGCATGTCCTCAGGTGAAAAATAAATAAACATACTTTCTCCAGATGTTGCCAAATGCACCTTTTTTTTGCTCTGAATGGCAAAATTCTCCTCTTGTCTCTTACCTCTCCCAACCGCAGTTGAAAATCCCTGCTAGAAATAATACCCTCATGTATATGCTGAATTTTATTTTTAATTAGTTTTCACAGCACAGCCTGCAAAAGATAGCAGATGGATTTCAGGTAGCAGAGGAAAAGTGGAATAGAGGGGAAGAGAAGCTGGGAATGCCAAGACAATGCAAATTCAGTGTTAGCTTTCAAGGCTTGTCAGGACAGGATAATGATCTTTGTTAGGGGGCAATGCTGTAGACTGCATATTGAAACCCTTTGTGATTGACACCTTGAGATCCCCAAGGCCTTCCAGGAAATCCATCAGCACACCTGCCAGCATACCACAGGAGCAATACGAAGTCCTGGATGACCCAGTGCCTCTTCCAAGTGATGCCTTCCTTTGAGAAGAAGCAGCTACAGGTGTGCTCACTTTTCAAAACTTCGCTTCCCTCCATTTGCTTTTACAAAAGATGGACATTAGTACTTGTTTTTGCAAATAGAAAGTTTCAAAGAGGGTTTTAGCCTTTGTGGAAAAGAGCAAAAAGAATAATGCTCACCGTTTGTTTTGCACAGAACCTTCACAGAGGCAGGGCACTACCCCAGCCGCCGAGCTCCTTTCCCAGAGCTGCGCTCAGCAGCTCAGCACGAAATTGCCACGCCTGGGAGCTGTCGGTGAGCCTCTGTGCTTCAGCGCCATGTCATCTGAAAAATGTCCCCTAAGGTAATTAATGAATTGCCTGTTTGATTTAGGGCATTTTGCCTTACAAAAGATTTCATAGAAATGCTTTTCTGCTGGATGGGGGTGAAAAAAAAATACATGTTTCTGAAAGCAGCACACAGAAAAGATGGTTAGGGCACATTGACCTACAATCGGATGGAATGTGAAAGCAGTCCGTATTTCAGCGCCTAAGGAACACGTCCCACAGAGTTCTCAGAGTCAGCAGCCAGCCTCAAGGCCCGCTCATAGCACTCCAGGGCTTCTTTCATTTCTCCTTTCCGTCTGTAGACGAAGCCGAGGATGCTCAAGCTTTCTACGTCTGCTTCATTTCTTCGAAGTTTCCTTAAAACCAATTTCTCCAAAGCACTGAGACTTTTATTGCCTATAAACGATGAGCTTTCTATTTTTATTGCTTTTAAATAATGGATAACTGCATTGACTTCAGAATTCCTGTGAAATTGTTGAAATCGACCATAGCAGAAGTGAATACCTTGGTGTAGATGATCATGAAAGATCCCCATGCTTAAGAGTTTCTGAAAAGTGTCTTCTGCTTCTCTGTGCTGGCCCATTTCTGCATACATCTCAGCCAGGTCAATACATACCACATGAAATGTGGGCCTTAGCTCCAAAGCCTTTCTAAATTCACAGATAGCCATCTCAACTAATCTGTGGACATGTTCTTTATCCCGTCCTCTGGGCTGCCAGTTGGTAGCTTTCTTTATTTGAATCATCTGTGTCTTGTAGCAAAGCCCTAGCTGGTGATGCAGGAAGGCAGAGGAGGGTGTTGCCCGCAAAGCCATGTTTAAGAACCGAAGAGCTTCATCTACAGAGCCTTTTCTTCGGTAAAACTTGGCTGCATATCGAAAGACATAGGTTTGAGAGTTTGTGCTTCTCAGTGCCTCTTTAATGTGCTTTTCTCCCTCAGCTTCTTGTCCAGTATCCTGAAGCTTCAAGGCAAAGAGAACTTTAATATACCCATCTTCTGGATTTAGCTCGATGGCCCGTTTGAGAGTGTCCAGACAAAATGCCCCACCAGTTTGTGATGCTTTGTTGAACCCATCCAGACGATAGACAGCAATTGCATACCCAGTGTTGAATTCTGGGTTTTCAGGCTCCACTTCCAGAGCCTTTTCAAAGCAAGCTTTACCCCGTTCATAATTCTTTCCTCCACACTTCAGCAAGGCCCATCCTTCCTCACAGTCCATGTCTGGACTCTCCACTCTGTAGCAGGAGGAGCTGGCAAACTTCTTGCAAGTGCTTGCTACCTTGTCCAAATAAATCTGGGCTTCTTCCGGTCTGCCCATGTGGTAATACAGCCAGGCATAGTTGCCCCAGGTAACGAGGCTTCTCATGTCTGCTTGGTCGGCATGTTCTGCCTGGATTAAGTCTTCAGCTTGTTTCAAGCTCTGCAGGGCTTCCTTATTCTGGCCTTTCAGGTGTTTCACATAGGCCAGTAGGTTGTGTATCGTCACATTAAATTTTGTGTCTAGGAACTCAATTTCATCGAAGACCCTGTTTTCTAAATCAGTCATTTCAGCGTCTTCAATTTGCAACTTCCATGTAAAGTGACATCTGAGTTGAACAAGTCTATCTTTAATGAGATTCCCATTTGATTTACCACTGTAAAAAAAAGACAATAATCATTTTTTCAGGAACATTTGATTAAATAGAAATTAAACCAGAACTTTGAATAGTCAAGTATTACCCCCAAGTGTTTTTGATTCATTATCCCTCTCCTTCTGATGCTCTATGATTGTGTCTTAGGGCAGAGAGCAGGTTGATGTAAAAACCTGGAGGAAATGCTAATCATTTCATGGTTCCAACATGAGAGTTATGAGAAGAGCAATGCTCTTCTCACGGCAAATTATTTTAGCACCATCCTCCACACTGCAAAACCCTCCCTCTCGTCCCTTCTCAACATTGTAGAGCACCATTAATGTAATCTGAAGAAATGTGGAGAGAGGGTTCACAGAAGGATAGGTTCTTTACTCATCTTCTCCATATTCTCAACATATAAATACGGTTTGTTCTTCTTACTTCCCAGGAAGGGTTCTGAGCAAAATATGAGAGCCCAATATTGTTTTGAGTGACAGGTGTTATGAATGCTTAAGCTGCGGTTGAGAATGTGGTGCTGTGCTGATGTGTATGCCTGAATGTACTTAACCAATTCCAGAGAGATTGAAAAGTGGGAGGAACCACCTCATAGCGACAAACCTACTGTACATGCACAGGCCCGAAGTAGGGGGTGAGTGAACTTTGCATGAGGTCAGATGTGCTTATGCCATGAAGTGGTAAGTCCCGTCTTTGGAATTCAGTGAGCTTTATGTCAGGTCACCCTGGAGCATAGTTATTAACAGGTACTCATAATCTCAACAATTACAGTGGTTTTAGCTACCAATGAGGAGAAGAGAATAATAATGAGACAGTGGGATGAGATATTTTCTTTTCAGTATTTCATCCTCTTGTGAAATAGAGCTAAAGTTCTATTCCCCTTCCAAGAACATGAGAGGAGAGAAATTAATGTCTCTAGTGCTTGAAAAGGTCATCCTCACGTCTTATGTAGGTATATTTGCATCTGTGTCTTCAACCTTATATTCCATACTTAATATTTATTCCATCCGTTAGTCCCAAGGAAAGATTTCAAGTGGAACATTATGAACTTTTTTTATTCCAATGGACAGAAATTTTTATATAAATCTTACCATCGTGACTCATAATATCTGACCATAATCTAATAACAAAACAGACTATGAAACATTGCCTTTTGAAAATAAGAGAAAAAAATTCACAAGTCCAGGGGAAGATTCTCAGCCTTACTCTGCACATAGGACTGGCAGCTTAGTATAGCCCTCTCATTTCCCCCCAAGTCTTGGCTTCAAAAACTTCCCACAATGCCAAGCCATCTTCCCGAAGCCTCAGAGGTGATGTTCTGACTGAGTATGTTTTTGCTTAAAACTGTAACTGGTTGACCACTCAAGCGAGAACACGCAGTGGCCTTCCTTTTCACCACCTAGCCATGGTCAAGAGATATTACCCAGTGAAACATGCATGTTCATGTGCGCATATACACATGCATCGTGTTGGAGGGGATGGGTTAGGGGTGCGTGAAATCAGTATAGTTCCTAAGAATGCTCACTGAAAACACTCACTGCCTCCAAAGGAGATGAAATCAGAAAGAGCTTTTAACCCAAATGCTCCTCTTCTGCCCACTGCAGTCCATAGGATGATGAGGACAGACACTGTGCCAGGAAGCTCATTCCCACAAAGTGACGTGGCCTGAGGAAGTTACTAGAATATTTGTGTATGAACCAACCAGGTTTTCTTTTTTTTATTAATTTATTTTCAATTATAGCTGGCATAAAGTATTATATTAGTTTCAGGTGTGTAACATAGTGACTCAACATTTATATACCTTGTGAAGTGGTCACTGCAAAAAGTCCAGTAATTGCTTGTCACCGTACAGTTATTATGGTGTTATTGACTCTATTCCGTATGCTGCACATTATTTCCCCATGCCTTAAACACGTACCCCAATCTCTGCATCTCTGCCCAGCCAGAGCCTGTGTGAAGTTGAAAGAGGCCTTCTTCTGGGTGATCTAATTAGGGCCAGGGTGCCATGTATTAATGGGTGGAAATTATACTGGATTTCAGCCCTCACAGGACTGCAGGACTTCAAGTGCACAACTTGAACAACCTTCCAGGGCTGCCCTGGAACCTTCCAGAGATAATTATTGTTCTTCCTTGTAGGTGGTTGTTCATCAACATGTGTCATCTTGGACCTTGTTCAGGGCTTGGGCCCTGGAAAGACTGGAGTCGAATGTCATCACAGAGGTATCTCCACACACTAAAATAGGAATGTTGAGAACCTGAAGCCCTCCTGTTACCTAGTGAGCACACAGAATGTACTGTTATTGGTAGTAAATGTATTATTATCAAGTTACAAGTATGTGCATGTATACAGGGGACCCCAAAACCCTGGAATTTATTTATAAAAAATTGTGTATTTATTCTCGCATGTTCCTTCAAACATGGTTTGAGGGTACCTTCAAAGTACTCTCCTTTTGATATGCTACAACTATTGAGACATTATTCCACTGCTCAGAACAGTTTTTGCACTCATTGATTTTGATGCCTTTTAGTGCTTTTGCTGTTTTTTTTTGTTTCGCCTCTTCCACATTGACAAAATGTTTCCCTTTGAGGACTTTCTTCATTCAGGGAAACCAAAAAAAATGTCGCACAAGGTGAGATTGGATGAAAAGGGAGGGAGGGACATGGAGGTCATGCCATTTTTGGCCAAAAACTGCTGAACGAGTGTTCATAAATCACCCATCATGAAATGGACAAATGTGTTGAAAAGGTCTTCAAAAAAATTTACTGAAGCCAAATGCAGCCTCTCACAACAACACCAGCTGGTACACTGATACAGTTGGGTTCCTAGAACACTCACCTACTGGGGAAACCCTGTACTACAACGGGCCTGCCCTCCAGAAGATAATTCCATTTTTTGGGGGGCCCTTGTATGTGGCAGATATACATTTTAATATGGGTTTTATTCAGTGTAGGATAGTACAAAACCCCCTTAAGCTGCCTTATGTTGGGAGGTTCTACAAACGTAACTACAGGCCACTACAAAATGACTTAGAGAGCCTCACTCCTAGGGCTGGGGGAAAGGAAGGGCTTGTTTTCTGTCAGCCCTACAGATACAGACATCGCTAACACCAGTTTATGACCAGCAGTTAGTTACATTCAAAAGAGAGACTTGGAGACCCTTGTGAACTCCGCTGCAATCCCTCACTTGTCGTATTTTCACGGACAGGTGTCGATGTGCACCGAAGAAGGCATCCTGAAGGAGGGCCCCCTTTCCTGCAAGCTCTTCCTCTCCCACTGACTGCGATGGCAAATGGGATGCCTGTAGCAGGTGAGGACACTCTGGATCAGAAAATGTGTCCTATAGTTTGCCAGTTCAAACCAAACCAGGAAAGAAAGGAACCTGTATTCTTTGGAACTAACACATCACAACCCACATAAGATTTCTTATATTCTAACATCTAGTAGAGGGGTTAAGTGGCTTCTCAAATTTGAGCTTGCATTGTGATTACCTGGAAGACTTAGAACACACAGATTGAGGTCCTTTCTTCCCCCTACCACTGAATGTGAGACCTGAGAATCTACATTTAAAACAAATTCCCAAGTGATATGGATGCTTATGATCAGGGGACCACACTCTGAGAACAGTTGGTTTAACGAACAGAGAATTTCATAGTAATTACAATTGCACAGTTTCATAGTAATCAGGAAACTTTGCAAAAATGAAAACGAGTTTTAGTGGAGAACATAAAGAGGAAAATCTCAGATATTCCACGCAGCAATATTTTCACCTATACGTCCCCTAGAGCAAGGGACATAAAGGAAAGGATAAACAAATGAGACTTCATCAAAATAAAAAACTTCTTCATGCCTAAAGAAAACATCAGCAAAATGAAAAGGGAACCAACCATATGGGAAAATATATTTGCAAATGATACCTCAGACAAGGGTTTGATCTCCAAAATATATAAAGAACTCATATGACGCCACTGCAGGAAGACAAACAGCCTAATAAAAAAAATGGGCAAAGGACTTGAACAGACACTTCTCCAAGGAGGACATACAGAGGGTACAGAGACATATGAAAAGATGCTCAGCAGCACTAGCCCTCAGAGAGATGCAAATTAAAACCACCATGAGATACCACTTCATACTGGTCAGAATGGCCATTGTAAACAAATCAACAAATAACAAGTGTTGGAGAGGATGTGGAGAAAAGGGAACCCTAGTGCACTGTTGGTGGGAATGCAGACTAGTGCAGCCACTGTGGAAAGCAGTATGGAATTTCCTCAGAAAACTAAAAATGGAACTGCCTTTTGATCCAGCAATTCTGCTGCTGGGATTATACCCTAAGAGCCCTGAAACATTAATTCAAAAGAACCTATGCACCCCAATGTTCATAGCAGCACAATTTACAATAGCCAAGTGCTAGAAGCAACCTAAGTGCCCATCAGTAAATGAGTGGATGAAAAAACTATGGTATATGTACATGATGGAGTACTACACAGCAGAAAGAAAGAAGGATCTCCTACCCTTCACCATAGCATGGATGGATCTGGAGAGCATTATGCTAAGTGAAATAAGCCAGGTGGTGAAAGAGAAATACCATACGATCTCACCTTTAACTGGAACCTAATCAACAAAACAAGCAAACAAGTAAAATACAACCAGAGACATTGAAATAAAGAACAAACTGACAGTAACCAGAGGGAGGTGGGAGTGGGTAATGGGGAGGCAGGGGAAAGGGCCATCAGGGGACATGTGTAAAGGACACATGGACAAAGCCAAGGAGGGGTAGGATCTAGGGTGGGAGGTGGGGATGGCTGGGGTGCAGGGGGCAGTTGTGGGGGGGAAAGGGAGACAACTGTACTTAAACAACAATAAAAAAAATTTTTTTAAAAGAACAGGAAAATGGCCATGTTAAAAATAGCTTCTTCTCCTTGCCACTCGGAGACAATCAACGTTGCCTAAAAGGATCTAAATGCTGATCGGACCCCATGCCTGTCTCCCTCTAGGCCCAGGCCTCTGTTATCTGGTGAACATTCATTCTATCAGTGTCTCTTGGGAAATAGTCATTGTGTTTACAGAGTGCTACACAAATGACTGTTTTGGAATTAAGATAGATTCCTCATTGATTCTCTTAAAGGCACTGCTGCTGTTACTGAGCAAGCTCGGTAATGGGACAGTTAGGAAATGTGCCTCTGTGCATGTAGCCTATCTCCCCTCTCTGGGTCTCCCTTCCTACGTTCTTTTCTGTGCTGTGTGCTCATGGAAATGGATGGTATGGATTTCATTAACGGGACCTCTGTAATTGTTGACTTCCTTTTGGGTTTGGCCCACTGGCAGGCATCAGCCAGAAGTTAGAGCACAGGAGGAGGTGAAGTTCAGGGTCTTAATTCCAAAATTCCCACTGTGCCAGGCTTTGGGTTGTCAGTGGTTGAGTTTTGCACCAGACTTCTTGAGAAGTCCTTCCTATAGGTATAGCTGAGGGTCTCAACAGGTCTGGTGACTGCTTGCTCCCTCCTCCTGCCCTTGCTGGCCTAGAGGTGTTAACACCCTTGGGAGGCGCTGGGTCCAGCATCATCTTCTGCTGATTTTCCACTCTGTCTTAAACAGCCCTCTTATTAAACTCTCCTCAGTTACCAGGTTATTAGGGGTGCCTGTCAGAGTCAGGGGCATGAGTGAATCAGCTCCCTTGGCAGGAGGCCTAAGAACTGGCCCTTTAGGAAAGGTGAGGAATGTCAAAAGACACAGGAACAAGATCAACAAGGCAGAGAAAGTCTTTACCTCATGGTGCAGCAAGGCCGCAGGCACTGAGTTCAGGAGGGGAGGAGGCTGCTCTGAGATTTGGTCCACGCAGTTCTAAGGCTTCTCAGATAAGCATGGTATTTATATATGGGAGCTATACCCAGGAGATTTTGCACACCCTAAAGGCCCAATAAGATTGGCAGGTTTTCCAACTTGGTGAAAATGAATCTCAGAAAGAGAGGCTGTCTCTGTTTTGATTGCCAGTACACGCTCAGCTTCAGCAATTGGGAGGATGTTTGTGAGAAGCAGTTTTGATATGCAAATTCCCTGTAGGGGTCAATGTGGCATAAAGCACAGAGAATACCTGGACCTTATGATAACTTCAGTGTTGTAGAAAGATCAACAGGGGGACAGAGACCTAGATTTTTGTGTAACATGTGCAATTCTTGTCTAATTTGTAATGATCAACAATGTACCCATTGATATGATTCTGGGGATGTTTGCAATGGAAACTGCTTGGACCGGAGTGAGTGGCTTATGACTAAGAAATAATCTAGAGAGCCACTGTTAATTTGTGGGGACTGAGAGGCACCTCATGTCATGACTCTGACTGTGCAGCTGCTAAGGTAGGGCGCTCTGTTAGGAGCTTCGGTCCAGGGCAAACTAGATGATCCCACTTTAGGTCTCAAGTCAGGGAGCCATGGACAGGCCCAGAGCCTGGCATCAAGCCTTTCCCAAGGAGGGACTGACCTGTGCAGGGGGAAAAGAGACTTTAAAAAGGGGTCACTTCTGGTCAGTTATGGCCTTCTAGTCCCATATTATTTGGAAAGCTGCTAGCAGGCTAATTGAGTTTTCAGGTGAAAATATTTTCTGTGAGGCACCAGTGCTAACCCCTCTCTCGAAGAAAGGGATGGATGTATAAGTAAGTACTGAAATGAAGGATGGGAGGGCTGTTGGCTCTCACACGAATATTTCTCTGAATATGGCTGTGTATCAGGGAAACAGAGCAAGTGTTCATCCCATGATAAGTGTGAATTTGGCAACAGTCCTGATTCCATAGGACTCTGGCCCCGCTGATTAGTTATTTATAATCTTGCCCAGTGTGTCTTTGACATAAACAGACCCATAAACCACACAGGACAGAGAAGCATTAAGGAAAGAGGCAACAGCCAACAAAGTCTGTAAATGTGTGTGTGTGTGTGTGTGTGTGTGTGTGTGTTTACAAATAGAAAAGAGCAATGAAAACCAGAAAGAGCAATTAATTTCTAATGCACAGGGTTCCTACCTGAGGAAATGAACCTTAAGTACTGAGCTATGAGTTCAATATCCGGATTCAAGGACCAGCTCTGTGTTTGACTGACAAGCTGGGGGAATTTGATTGAACTTAAACTCTATTAGTTGCCTCAATAGTTAAATAGATAGATTGGCATTGAACAGTAGTTTGCAACCCTGCTGCAAACTGAAAAATTCCCTAAGAATCTTTAAATACATGTATGCCTGAGCTAATCTCTAGTTCAATGAATCAGAATTTTTAGGAGTGAGGCTCAAGCACTGGAATTATCAGTAATGAATAAAAATGAACAAATAGAAACCCCAAGGCAATTTTATTGTGCAATCACGTCTTAAAAACACTGAGCTAGATTTTTGCTATGCAGAGTATGGTCTGTGCAACAGCAGCATCTGCATCAACTAGGCCTATCAGAAATGCAGAATCTTAAGCCCCTCCATGCACCTACTAAGTTAGAGTCTTCCCCTTAACAAGATGTTCAGGTGATTTGTTGGTAAGTGGATGTTTGAGAGGTGCTTTCTTAGCTGATTCCTAGGTCTCTTTCAAGTTTAAATGCTATGGAGGGTGGACAGGGACTGATTCCTACTACATGCCTGTCTTTCTGTGAGGCTCTGATTGGTAACTTCATTTCTCTGCTTCTGGTGTCCCTGTGCGCACCTTAATAATCCACATAATATGATAAAAGATGTACCTCAAAGTGTTTTCACCTCTACTTGGAGGGTCTGGTGTTTGCTTTTGAGATTACTCATGTTTGCAAATATGTGTCAATCATCCATAGAGAAAACACTCCACCACCAACAACTACTTTTCTCTGAAAGCTTCAGTAACTTTCATACCATCTCAGGGGTCTTGGTAGCTATCTCTGGCCCACCATTATTGACATTTCTGAATGACTCCCACGTATTCCAGTTCTAACTGAATTTTCATGATTTTATGAATACAAATAAGATTCCTCATCTGTAAGCAGGCCATCGGCTGAGGCTATGTTGAGGTCCTGAAGTGGCAGCAGAGTGATGTGTAGAGATGCTTGATCTGTCAGTGATGCCCTAAGCCTCCAGCTCAACCAGTCTCTCTGGATTGGGGTCTAAGGTATCGCCTTCTGGGAGGCAGTGCTTGGCCAATCCATGTTGGGGCTGGTCATTGCTCTAGATGAGAGATTCTCCACAAGAGGTGATTTTTGCCCCCAGGTGGCCCTTGGCAATGTCTGGAGGCATTTTTGGTTGTCAGAACTGGAGATGGAGAAGCTACTGTGGTCTACAGGTTAGAGGCCAGGACTGCTGTGCATCATCCTACAATGCATGGAACAGCCCCTCACAGCAAAGAATTATCTGGCCCCAAATGGCAATAGTGCCAAGATTGAGAAACACTAATTTGTTCTGAAAGCACTCTCTGCAGTGACGGAAATGTTCTAAATCTGCGCTGTCTAGTGTGGTTGCCATCAGCCACAGGTTGCTTACTGCTGAGGACTTGAAACGAGTGTGTCTGACGAATTCTTCTTTAGATCTTATTTTAATTAATGTAAATATGTACGTAGTGGCTATGGGAGTGAACAGTGCAGCTTTTGACGAAGGCCTGCACTGTGAGGATCTTGGCTTTGCTCCTCTCCCCTGAGCCCCCACTTCCACCACGATCAAAGGGAAACAGTTTATGGCAGGAAAAGCTCTGCCATGGTCACAGAAGTCAAAGATAGCAAGGACTGGCTAAAACCAGATCAATCCAAGATGGAGGAAAAGTTGACCAGAGAATCAACTCCAAAGCTCATTATACCATCATTGTAATGAAAACTGACACCACAAGTAAAAAGGTGGGGAGGGTTGAAGCGAGGTGAACAGTGAACTCCATGACATGAACAAACCATTTTAAGAACTAGGACCCTCCCAACCAGAAGGCAGAGACAGATTTTGGTGCCACAAAGGTAAAAAACCGGGGACATGGACAATCCAGGAACTGACTGACCCCACTGGCCACTGACCTGCGGGTTTGTCTGCGTCCACGCAGATGCACACTTCTACTTCTTTTCCAGTGTGCCCTGTGAGACTCGAAACCATGTGGGCAGCGGGTGCTGACAGCCAGTCTTGAGCTCAACCCCTGATCCTGTCTCCAGGAACCCGTGTCCCAACTTCTTTTATTTCCTCTACCTGAATAGAACTTGCTTGTTCTCCCTCCCACTCATTCTTAAAATCTTTCCTGGGCAAGTCAAGAGCCTAGAGGTTGCCTCATATGTGAAAGTTCCCAGGCCATCCTGGGGCAGGGCCAGTCCCTGACACAGAACTGGTCTGGTGACAGGATGGTAAAGGAAAATAACTTTTTCTCCCTTGTATTATAATAAATCTTACTGATGATTATTGCTGCATGCTGAGTCTCAGTCTTTGTAGCAAATGAGCAAACCTGAGAGTGGTCTTGGATCCCCTTACCCCCGCATTAGAACTATCCTGACTCATGAAATATGCTGAAGCATTGTTTAGGAAAGGGAAGGATGAAGGGGCAAGGGATGACAAAACTTCGGTGCCTGGTGGCTCTGGAGTCATTTGTGGTATGCAATAGCAGCTGAGCTACTGTCTGTTGGTCAGAGGTTTAAGTTACTCATGGAGTTTGAAGCTGAGGTATCTAACCACAAGAGAGTTGGCTGAGGATTCAGTCTCTGGCTGCTGTGGGCCCAGCTGGACAGAGTGAGGCTTCCTTGCAGCCAAGGAAATGCCTTTGGTTCTTGTTCTGTCCTTCCAGTGGGAGGAGAAAAGGCTGAAACATTTCTAAAGGTGAGCTTTGGATGGACCAAGGATATAAAAAGTTTGTATCGTTCTTTCCTCCAAGTAGGAGAAAAAAAAAAGGTTAATCAGTTAGGGGGATGGAGGGAGACTTTTCCTAGTCATTTCTTCAGCTGGTGGCTGCCACTGCTGTAATAGCCCCCTTCCCCGCCCCAACCCTTGTATTCCAGCCCAGGCCTCCCCAGCCCTCCTATGTTAACTCTGTGAGATAGAACTTACTGGGAGGAGTCTCAGTAAATACGCAATGGGAAATCAAAAAAGGAGATGGTTTCATATGTGGCGGCTATTCCATTGGTGTTATAGTAGGTCGGTAGTTAGATATTAATGAAAGAGAAGGGAGCCAAACATCTAATCACACTGGATTAATTAGAAAGGGGCAGCTTCACAGTTACTTCAGGCATCTGAAAGGACAGGAAAGACTAGTTTCCAATCTCCCCAGGGAACAACCCGTCTGTAGGCCTGGATTACTGCGGGGAGGGATGAACAGCTGGGCGGGGGGAGTTCCTCTGTTGAGACATGCACAGTAGAAGCCAGATGAGGAGGCAAAACTATGAGGTATGTGCAGTGGGAACCAAAATGGTGACCCTGAGGGAAGGAGCCTGACCCGGGAAAATCTGGGAAAAGGGTTGGACAGAATAAGAGCAAGAAACCCGGGCAGATCCGGGAAACGGATCGGATATGAGTCGGGCCCAGCACAAGCCTGCAAAGGATTAGGAAGAAGATCGGTTAGTTTGAAGGAAAGCTTACCCCTTCCCAAATCCCAGGAGATAAAATCAAAGTTTAACAAAGGCCCCCATGGTGGCACCCTGGTGCACATGCCTGTTCTCTCTCCCCTTAGAAGGTGCCGGGGCCTGAGTGTGGCAGCCCAATGGCTGGATCTCAGCCAGGGTGCCATCAGGCCCTGGTGGTGGACGTGCACTTGGGGAAATGAGACACAGAGACGTTCTGCATTTCTGGATCCTGGCCGTTCTGAACCTGACAGGTGTGGGTGTAGGCTTGCGGGACGGAGGTTGGACTTCTTCCCCAGCAGTGACAGACCTGAGCCACCTGGTTGCGGATGGGACACTGTGGCAGCCTCTTCAGGGGCATCTATGCCCTGTGTGCCCCTCCAATAAATCTTGCAAATATACTTCACATTCTCCAATGTGTAAGTCCCTGGAAATTCTTTTCTCGCGACTTCAGGCGAGAACCCATTTCCAGACTAGTCCTGCAGACCTGCTTACGTCCCGACCCACATCTGACAACATTGAGATATATGATGAGATTAATATAAACAGTCATATGCTTATAATTTTAGAAATGCTAGTGGGATCTCCTCAATCAGGAGCAACTGCCATAATGAAAGGAAAATGTGTTAGCGGGACACCATTTTCTCCCTTTTTGCAGCCTATGCAGGGGTTGGAATTCAAAGACTTTGAGTACTGAAAATAGAACAAATCTTGTAAGGCGTGATTTTTGCTATGATGCTCACCTTTGACAGCCTCTGGAAAAAGGGAAACCACCTAAAAACAGAGGTAATCTCCAGGTGGAGAAAGCAGGTTTTACTTGCTAATGAGCCCTTGTGAGATCAGATGTCTGACACTTGGAGGCTGATGAGCATATTTTTGAGCAAATCAATTATAATTCTAAGACTGACAAGACAGAGAGGGCTTAGGAAAACCTTCTTAGACCATGGTGGGCTGGCCCGGCCTTGTCCAGGCTTTGCTGCTGCTGCAAGGAAAGCAGCTGACTCTTGCCCTGACCAGTGTGGCTCAGTTTGTTGGGTATGGTACCACAACGCAAAAGGTTGCTGTTTCGATTCCTGTCAGGGCGTATGCCTGGGTTTCAGGTTCAGTCCCTGGTCGGGGCGCCTACAAGAGGCAATCAATCAATATTTCTCTCTCACATTGATGTTTTTCTTCCTTTCTTTCTCGCTTTCTTCCCCTCTCTAAAAGTAAATAAATAAACTCTTTTTAAAAAAGAAAAAGAAAAGCATCTGACTCTTGAAATCTGGAACTTACAGATCCTAACTGCCTGGACTGGACTCCAGGCTAAAACCTAGGGCTGACTGCTGCTGGGCTGTTTTAGCCTTAGTTTTTGCTGCGCTGACTTGAAAGAGGTCTCAGTGAAGAGGACCCAGACTCTGG
This sequence comes from Macrotus californicus, assembly GCA_007922815.1. Taxonomy (NCBI): domain Eukaryota; kingdom Metazoa; phylum Chordata; class Mammalia; order Chiroptera; family Phyllostomidae; genus Macrotus; species Macrotus californicus. The sequence continues at coordinate 17,760 of VMDR010004158.1, forward strand.
GGCCTTTGCACACACAGGACACCCCTCTGTGGGGCCATAAAAACATCATGGATGCCGGCGCGACTTTCTGGGTCACTATCAAATGTGCACAGGAAAAGGCATTGCTCTGACTGACCATCTGAAATATAGCAGCAGATCAACTCTCTATTTTTATTGTTGAGGAGGAAAAAATTATTTTTCTTCTCTCCATCTGAGGTTCTTTGATGGAGCCTGCAAATTAGACCGACAAAGAAACAAATTAACAAGAGAAAAACAAACAAGTTCAATGACATGTGCATCATGCATATTCTTGGAGGTACCCAGTGATGAGTCTCTCAAAGACATGGTTAGACCTTGGGCTTATATGGCATTTTATCAAAAGAACAATACACTTGTAGAAAAGAGGTGAGACAAAAGAAAGAGACTTTGAGCTTCCAGGGGCTGCAAATTGTGGGAAGGTAAGCATATGGAGGAAATTAATGGAAGACAAGAGCTAGGAAGATAAGGTTTGTTTGTGTATATTCTTTTCGGTGCCATCTCCTCTCTGGTAATGAGACGGTTATCCCTTCCTGGTACAGGAACTGGGGAGGGGAGGGCACGTTTACACTGGGAATTGATCTGCTTTCAGGCAAATAGGGAGGGCAGACCCGCTCATCCTGTGTCTGCTTTTTCTCATTTGCTTTCTGCTCATCATAGGCCTCCTGATACAGAGGCTAGTTACATTTCTGACTGGTGATTCTTGTTGAAAGCTGCGAGTTGGGAGAGGACACATTGCAGGGAGTACGACCCTCTCCTCCCACTCCTGACAGATGAAGCCATGGACCTCTGTCCAGGCTCTCTCACTGCTGTTGACTGTTCTTTTCCGTTTCCCGCGTAGTTATGGTCTGTGAGAACAGAAGGAGAGCTTGACCGCATACCCCTCACCTTTGTCCTCGCCTTATGCTAGGTGTAGTATCCACACCTTAGTAAGGTATGTAGTCTGATTGTTAAATGCAAGTGACCCCAGAAAACAGTCGCTCTTTTCTAGGCTCACCATATAAATGATCAGGACAAAGCAGTCTAAAAAATTCAGGACTTTGGGCTCGTTCCTAAACACAATGCCTCTTCCTGGTTAAGTTGTATAAAATACTTTTCTGTGAAAACACTTTTTTCCCCTCTTGCATATAGTCTGGGTCTGGGTGGAAGAGAATAAGGGATGATTGAGCAAATGAAAAGTTGTGGTTGTTATAGTGAACGAGACACTGATTTGTAACAATGAAGGAAAACAAAAATTCAGCAACTAGGGAGGCACGGGGCATTAATGATCTTTGTTTTGCAGAATTGTTCCTGGAAGCTTTCCTTCCCTTCTGGAGGAAATCCCCCCATTCCACCTTTCCAAATGGTGCTAGAATGCTCTGAATTCAGACTGCTGAGCCAGTGAGCACAGGGCACAGCAGTGGGGCGGTCGGGTGGGGGCCAGCTCCTGAACTTTTTACCCAGAAAGCCTCAGATGTCATCTCCACTCATGAGGCAGATGAACTGGTTGATATCAGGGTTAAGCAAATGTTTGCAACTAACCGTCAGGCAGTTCCTCTAAAACCAAGGACTCAACTAAATTTTTTGGACTGGACTGAAAGCCCTGCAGTGGAAGGCCACACCTGGAGAGGCTGTTAACCTGTACTGCCTGACTGAACTATGTTTTGCTTGGGATACCTGAACAACTGTAAATTCTGTTTCCGGGGGCCCCGTATGTGTTTTCTGAGATTGTACTTCTTATGTATTCATATGATGATAATGATAATGCCTCAAGACCTGGGAGGTAGCCAGGTCATAGCAAGTTATGCTATGCCATTAGGTAAAAAGGATAGTACAGGAATTCAGGGAGGAAGTGACTTGGACTTCCAGCATAGACCTCAATAATTAGGATGACTAAATTCAGGATTTCTAAATGTTATAGCTGAGGCCCATACTATAAGATCTCACCCTGACATGGGAGATCCTACTGACAATACTTTGGCTTTAAAGACACCTTGGCTAAGGGACCAAGGGGATGGACTGTGCAGAAAAGCATTAGGCCGGAGACCATGATCTTTAGAAAGGCCAGTTTGCAAGGCTGGCCCTTAGTTGGCATTTGGGAACTTGGATTTTTGGAGTGCTCCCACCATTCCCTAACCAATAAGCGTGGTTTATTATTTATGCAAATGATATGGTTAATGCTGACACCTGCTAAGTCTAGGTGTCCTTATGTAACTAGTCCCCAATAAAACCATTGGCCATGAAGTCTCTAACTAGCTTCATGAGAGCTGTCCCAATTTGATGCTGGAGGAATCAAGAAGATTCTGTGTGATCCTATTGGGAGAGACTCTGGGAAACTTGTGCCTTGTTTTCTTTATTCTTGTACCCATGTGCTTTTTCCCTGTGCTGATTTTGCTCTGTATCATTTTGTTGTCATAAATCTTAGCCACAGGTAAGACTCTATTGAGGTCTATGAGGCCTTCTAGTGAAACCTACCGGACCCACAGATTGTCCTGGGGACTCCTGATGTGACTTCTTAGACTTTGCATTGGAAAAAACAATGCAAGAGCTATTCGAAGATGCACCTCCATTTGGAGGTGTAAAGGAGAGGAAAGACTGGCAAAGACTGGCCAAGTGTGGATCTTTCTCCAATCTACCCAATTTCTTCTGAGGATTTTCCTTTGTAAGATTCTCCTTCCCCCAAATGGCTGCTCTTAGATTCCCAAACCATGGGGACACTGGCTAGGAACACAGCGCCATTCTTGGGCATACTTGGGATAAGAGTCTATTTCCTGGTAGATGCCAGTTGCAAGTATGTTTCCACATAATTTAGTAGAGAGAAAGAAGCAGGAACATCAAAACTCTTCTCTCTATAATCTCAAATTGGAAGTCAATGTTTCTCTATAATCATTATGAGTATGTGTGTGTCCTCATACTCACCATGAAATGTGTGTCCCCATACTCACCATGAAATGCAGGGGACTATGAAATGGTATTTAGTAGGAAGGCAATTGCCAAGATATCCCTGGATGTACAACAACCCTGGTCTACAGCAGCAGTTGCTGACAGGGCCCTGGGCTTGGGTGAGGTTCCTGAGCTGCAGTGAGAATCGTAGCCCCCATAGCCCTAGGATGGGCTAGCTACAGAGTGTGAGTGTTAGTTCCAAGGAGGAGCTTACATGGACATGTTGAGAATAGCATGGCATGGCTGTAGCAATTACCCCCCCCCCCATCTCTAAAAAGAGAACTTGGGGAATTAACATCACTCTTAGCCACACCTGCAAACCACACAACCACTTCTATCATGAGTTGAAATTTTAAAATTTATTGTAGTATTACTATCACCAATATGTATTTATTGTAGCATCACTATCAAAAATACATATATATATACACATACATGGCTGAAGTCAAGAGCAATAAGTAAAGAATACTTTAGGGTTGATCAAAAGCTAGTCTTCTAGGAGACTCAGGAGGTTAAATAGTAATGGGATGAAAGATGTGAGATTCTGTTGGTAAATAATCATCAGCTAGGACCCTTGGCAAGAAAGGGCAGAAATGAGGGATATCTGGTGAACTGAGTGCAAACTGAGAATTAATCACATTTTGCGGGTCTGAAGCGCTGCTTCTAGTAGTCATTTCTTAGAAGACCTGCAGACAACACAACTGTGTGTGGCTGGTATGGAACTGGTGAGACAGGCATGAGAAAAGAGCTCTCTAACAATGTACCTTAAAGTCTCCTATAAGCAAGACCACCTCAGTCAGCAAGCTCAGATTGGGAAACCCCTGCCTTCCCATCCTTCTTCCCCTCATGGCAGTTCGAGGCTTCTTCCTCTCCTTTCCTTTCCCTCCTCTCTGCTTCAGCTCCAGGGTCAGGGAACTCGCTGAGAGGGAAGCTGTTTGTGCCCTGGCCCATTTCTGCATGGCCTTCTTCAAACTCCGATGCTGGCAGGAAAAAACTGCTTATGCCTGAAGGGCTGTTCTTCAACAGGTGGCCCAGTTCCCTCTCAAAGCACTCAGCTGCTTGCTGCAGATCTCCATTATTCTTGTGAATTAATCCTTGGAGGTACCAGGAATTTGGTGCATTTTGTGGAAGCTGATTTTCGGCTCCATTGTGTGGCTCGTACTTCACCTTTTCCTTCTCAGTTGATTTTGTGTCTATGGTCAAAACATTTAAATGATGTAGGACAGACCTGTCTTCAGACTTCCTCTGATATTCCTGAAAGTTGGAATAGCCCTGATGGAATTGTTTCCTCTCAGCCTCTGGGAAAGCTCTCTGAAAACACTCTTCTGTTTCCAGGTCAGTGAGGTCAGAATATGCATATATAGGATTTAGTCCCCTTTCGATAGCTTTATTTGAATAGTCTCTAGCATATTTCCTTAGTTCTTCCATCTTCTCTCTATTCCCATTAGCTTCTGAGTCCTCTGCCTTCTGAAATTGTTTCTCTTTTGCTTTATAGCAGCATGCAATCTGGTGACAGATGTAGCCATTGTTTGGCAAGGATTCCAATGCCTTTTGAAACAGTGCAATAGCTTTGTCTAGATCACCTTTGCTTTTGTAAAACTTGGCTGCACTGCGAAGGACATCTGTTTGGCAAGGAGCTTTCTCCAAGGCCTCTACCACCAGTGGCTCCCCTTCGGCTTCTTTATTTATCTTTTGCAATTTCAGGGCCAAGAGAACTTTGACATACTGGTTGTCAGGACTGAGCTCAATGGCCTGCTTGAGAACATTGACAGAGAACTGCTTTGGTGGTTTCTCATCCAGACGGTACATTGCGATTGCCAGCCCAGCGGAGAATTCTGGGTTGTTGGGTTTCCTTTCCAGAGCCTTTTCAAAACACACCTTCGCCCTTTCATTTCTCTTTCCTCCGCACCTTAGCAGCGTCCACCCTTCTTCACAGTCAAGCTCAGGACACTCAATACTGTAAGGATTGGCATACTTCTCGCACACCTGTTTGACCTTGTCTAGATAAACCTGAGCTTCTGAGAGCCTGCCCATGTGATAGTAGACCCAGGCGTAGTCTCCCCAGGTGATTAGACTTCGGATTTCAGCTTGGTCAGCGTGCTCTTGCTGGATTAACTCTTCGGCTTTCTGTAAGCATTCCAGAGCTGCCTCGTTTTGACCTCTGTGGTGTTTTATGTAGGCCAACAAGTTGTACATTGTAGCTTTGAATTCAGTGTTTAAAAATTCAATCTGGTTGCACACTCTGTCTTCTAGATCAGATGAGGCACTTTCTCCCTTAAATAAGTCCCACGTGAAATGGCATTTCAGCTGTAGAAGGATTTTCTCCAGAGAGTTCTTGCTGACCTCACTGTGGAAAAAATAAACATGGTCATTGTAATGAGCACCTGCCAAGCATTATACCCTGTGATGCAAATAAAGGTTAATGGTGTGTCAACTTGAATGGGCTATGGCATGCCCAGATTACTTAGTTAAATGTCCATTCTGGGCATATCTGTGTTCCCAGAAGAGACCAGCATTTGAGTTGGTGGACTGAATAAAGCTGATTGCCCTCCGCAGCACCCAATCTGTTGCGGGCCTGAGGATGGGGGATAGGGGCGGGAGGCAGAGAAAGGGTGAATTTGCCCTCTCTGCATGGCTGGTTGAACTGGAATACTGGTTTCTCCTTCACTCTGACTGGGATTTACACCATTGGCCCTCCAGGTTCTCAGGTTTTTGGACTCAGATGGAACTACACCACTGGCTTTCCTGGGTCTGCAGCTTGCCAACAGGGGATCATGGCATGTCTCAGCCTCCATAATCACATGAGCCAAATACTCATAATAAATATCTCTCTCTAGCTCATTTACAAAAATATGTATAATAGCATTAGGTGAGAATTTTTGTTGAAAAAAAAAAGGGCAGTATTTAAAAAAGCACGTAAAAATGAATGTTTACAAATTAGGTAGAAATGATACAAAAGAGTTAAAATTCTCAAAGAGGAAAACCAAAATGTCCAATTGTATAAAGCCTCTTCTTCCCTTGCAGGAAATGAGCATAAAGCTGAAGATCCAGCTTGGTTTCCCTGCTGAAAAGGTACAAAATCACTCTGAAACACCAGATGAAGTCACTGTCTAGGAGCCCATTACTTGTATCCAATACCCGCCTACTTTTGGAGAATCCAAGATGGCGGCAGGGTAGCGGGCAGCTCCGCTCCCTGCTCTCAGGCATGGACCAGATCTGAAGTCAGAAGTCAGAGAGGAGGATGAGCGAAAGCGTCTGTGAGTGCGAGCGTGCGGAGGGCAGCAGTGGGAGCGTGCAGCAGCGTGCATAGACGGGCCAGGCCGCGGGGCGCAGGGGGAGCACGGCCCCGGGCTTTCTAGGCGCCCGGCCCAGCCAAGCAGGGTGCCCGGAGTCGGGCAGCTGTAGACGGCTCAGCACCCGGCACTACAGGGTGGCAAGAGGCGGCCTGGGAGGTGCGGGCTTCAGAAGCAGTGTGTCAGGAACAGGCAGGCCTCAGGCCAAGGACCTCCGGAGGGAGCAGGGACTGCACACCGGCACTGCCCTGTGTTGACAGATTGAGAGAGAAACTTTATCTAAAATTGTGGGAGACCCTGTCGGGCTGGCCAGCCCTGACTATGAGAGACTGTGTGACCTTGGGGCAGAGGGAGCGCAGGGAGAACAGGATCCCCAGGGACCCACACTACAGCATGGGCGCCATAGAGACACTTTTAAAAGGGGAGCTGAGACGTACAGAGGCGTGGCAGGGGCCGGGTGCGCAGGCCAGTACACCGGGCGGGGTGCAGCAGCTGTGCTAACCAGAGAACTCAGAGGCAGAGAAAACACCGAGGGGGATGACCCGACCCAACGCGGCTAGCAAGCAAAGGGCAGAGCAGAGTGGAGGATTGGGGTGAACCTACTATGAAAGAGCGGCTGGCTTGGATCTAGAAGGCAGGGGCTGAATGCCTGAGATTTGCTCCTATCGGCCAGAGCCTTTCACAGACAGGTGAACCCAACACCCACCCGCGGGATTACAGGCTCCGCAGAGCCGCGAGGTTCAGGCCCAGGAGTTTTCTGCTGCTGTGCGCATTTCCTCAGGGGAAAGAAGAGAAGGGCATCGGGCACGACGTGCCACACAGCTCCCCGCCCCGATTTACTAAACCCAGCAGAGCAGAGCAAATGGAGACAAGCACAGCAAGATGCTATACTCTCTCCTGCAAAGCTGTTTAAGATTCATTTCATATCCTTCAAGTTTAGGCATAATAAAGCACCAGGCTTTATAATATAGTTTATTTCAAATCTCATATATTGCTCTTCCCTTCTCTTATTCCACACTACCTCCTTCCCGCTCCTTCATATATATATTTAAAACTCTATTTTCTCTCTTGCTACAACTTGTTTCTATTCTGCACTATTACTATTGCTCCCCCCTCCAGCCTCTCAGAATCATTTGTGATTGTCATTAGTCAGCTCACATTCCTTTTCCCCCTCTTGAAATGCCCTTATTCTCTCTCCACCTTTATCAATCTTTGTTCATAGGTAGTGGATAAGGTGCTTGTTGTTGTAGTCCTTCAATCTTATTTCTAGATGGTGACTATCTTTGTATTTTAAATCTCAAATTTCACTGTTGTCCTCTGCCACACCATTTTGCCTTCCTCCTGCCCATCCCTTTTCTCATTTTAAATGTTAATTATTCCCTCTTAGCCAGATTTTCATCCCATACTCTTAGTATTCTTTTTCCCTTTCTCCTCTCAGAATAACTGTTCTTTCCTCTAGACATCTCTTAGGCTCTTCTTTCTGTCCTTGCATCTTCTTATTTCCATTCCACCTATATAAATCTTAGCTTGTTGGTTGTTGATATCTCTGTGGTGGAGATTTTTCTGCAATTACAGCCATATTATTTTATGTATATACACAATTTTTTTAGTTGTCTTTTTTCTCTTACTAGATATACACAAAAGCAGCATTTTTATTATCATCAATAGTAAATCCATAATTATCAATAAATACTTTAAAAATAAATGGACTAAATTCTCCAATCAAAAGACATAGAGTAGTTGAAAAGATAAAAAATAACACCCAATTATATGCTGCCTTCAGGTTTAAGGACACACACACAGACTGAAAATTCAGGAATGGAAAAAGATATTTCACGCAAACAAAAGAAAGCAGGGGTAGCTGTTCTTATATTGGAAAAAATAAACTTTAAGCCAAAGACTGTAACAAGAAGCAGAAAAGGTCATTTTATAATAATGAAGGGGTCAATCTAATGAGAAGATGTCATATTTGTAATATATGAACCCAATACATGAACACCTAAATCTATAAGGCAAATATTAATAGACCTGAAGGGAGAAATATACAGCAACACAATAATAGCAGGGACTTCAACACCTCATCACCGGACAAAAAAATCAATGAAGTGGACTTAGACCAGGTTAGACATTGGAAATGACAGGTTAGACCAGATGAAGTGAAACATTTACAGAACTTTCCGTCCAGTGAGAGCAGAGCGCACAATCTTTGCAAGCACACAGGAACATTCTACAGGATAGATCGTGTGTTAGGTCACAGAAGTCTTAATAAAATGTAAGAAGAGCAAAATCATATCAAGCATTTATTCTGACCACTATTATTTGGCCATAGTAAAGAAGGAAATCCTGCCATTTGCAACATCACTGATGCACTTTGAGGATATTTATGCTGAGTAAATAAGGCAGACAGAGAAAAAGAAATACTGTATGATATCCCTTATATATGGAATCTAAAAAACAAAAATCAAACTCATAGAAACAGTAGAAAAGTGGTTGCCAGGGTAGTGGGAAGTGAAAATAGGGAGAAATGTATACGTAAAAGGGAACAAGCTTTCTGCCCTGAGCTGAATAAGGTCTGAGTGCATAACAACAGTGACTGTAGTCAGTAGCACTATATGGTACAATTGAAATGGCTAAGAGTAGAATTTAATGTTGTCACCAAAAATAAATGAGCAGCAGAAATGTATAAATATGTGAAGTGATGAAGGTGTTAACCAGGTAGGGGAGGGAATCCTTTCAGAATATATATGTATATCCAACCACTACAATGTACACTGTAAATAGCCTTACAATTTAATGCGTCAATTATACCTCAGTAAAGTTGAATTTCACAAAATATTTTCTTAGAAATTCTTGTCACTTTTTATTCTATGTAGTTTAAGTACATGAAATATTCTGCATTTTTTCACCTTCAATTTTCATTATATATTTGTAAATGTTAATTGACATATTTACATATTCATATGTAATTGACATTTATGATGACATTAACATATTTAACTGAGTAGATAAAAATAAGACATTTGGACTACGTAACAGGCACGCCAAGACAACAAAAATGGCCAAATTGAAAGAATGGATCAAAGCTCCAGAAAAAATACAACTAAGCGACAAAGAGATAGCCAACCTACCAGATACACAGTTCAAAACACTGGTAATCAGGATGCTCACAGAATTGGTTGAATTTGGTCACAAATTAGATGAACAAATGAAGCCTTCGCTAAGTGAAATGAAGGAAAATGTATAGGGAACCAACAGTGATGGGAAGAAAATCAGGACTCGAATCAATGGTGTGGACCAGAAGAAAGAAAGAAACATTCAGCCAAAATACAATGAAGAAACAGGAATTCACAAAAACGAGGAGAGGCTTAGGAACCTCCAGGACGTCTTTAAACATTCCAATATCCGAATCATAGGGGTTCCAGAAGGAGAAGAGGAACAGAAAGAAATTGAAAGCTTATTTGAACAAATAATGGAGAACTTTCCCAATTGGAAAAGGAAATAGACTTCCAGGGAGTCCAGGAAGCTCAGAGAGTCCCAAAGAAGTTGGATCCAAGGAGGATCACACCAAGACACATCATAATTACATTACCCAAGATGAAAGATAAAGAGAGAATCTTAAAAGCAGCAAGAGAAAAGGAGACAGTAGCCTACAAAGGAGTGTCCATCAGACTGTCAGCTGATTTCTCAAAAGAAACCTTGCAGGCAAAAAGGGGCTGGCAAGAAGTATTCCAAACCATGAAAGGCAAGGGCCTACATCCAAAATTACTCTATCCAGCAAAGCTTTCATTTAGAATGGAAGGGCAGATAAAGTGCTTCCCAGATAAGGTCAAGTTCAAGGAGTTCATCATCACCAAGCCCTTATTATATGAAATGTTGAAGGGACTTATCTAAGAAAAAGAAGATAAAAAATAGGAACAGTAAAATGACAACAAACTCACAGCTATTAACAACTGAACCTAAAACAGAAACAAAAACAAACTAAGCAAACAACTAGAACAGGAACAGAATCACAGAAATGGAGATCACATGGAGGGTTATCAGCGGTGAGGGGGAGAGGGAAGAGAGGGGGAAAAGGTACAGGGAATAAGAAGCATAATTTGTAGGTAGGAAATAGACAGGAGGAGGTTAAGAATAGTATAGGAAATGGAGAAGCCAAGGAACTTATCTGTACAGCCCATCAACACGAACCAAGGTTGGGGGGCATGCTGGTGGGAGAGTGGGGTACAGGGTGGAGGGTGAGAAAGGGGAGAAAAAAATGGGACAACTGTAATAGCAAAATCAATATACTTAAAAATAAATAAAAATAAACAAAATCTTTAAAAAATCTAATGCAATGCCCCATTGTGAATCATGTGTAATTTAAAATTTTCAGTGGCCATATTAAGAAAGTAAAAAGAAACAAGTAAAACTAATTTTTAAAATAGAAAAACGCCTTAAGTCTCTGAATCACCCTTATCACTGTGTCAAGTCCTACAGTGTCCAGCGACCCCAAGTCTGGTAAAATTCCATGGTTAAACTGTGGCAAGCAGGTAGACAGATAGGAGCAGAGTGAGGACAATGGGCCAGGTAGAGAAAGTTACCAGGGTAAAGCTCCGAGTCCTAGCAATGGGCAAAACTGGGAAGACGAGGACCTCACCCACATGGTAACCTTTCCTTCCCTAGTATATTGCTGGTCATGAGTTTGGACCCCTTGACCTTTTAAATCACTGGTCATGCATTTCTGACCCTTCCCTGACTCTTCTTCCCCTGGCATGTTCCTAGTGATGCAGGTTAAACCCCCTTAAAGGGAGAATGAACAGGGAGGCCAGAGAATAGCCCTTAAGCATTAAGCCCTCTGGGCAATGAGTTTCTGACCTGCATCAAATGCACATAGGTCTCAGTTGTGTTTCAGCTCTAGACCCAGAAAAGACCTCATCGACCACTCTTGCAAAACCAGACGGACAGGCAACACCATGGCTGACCTCAGGGCCAGCTGCATTGACTAATGACCACCTGCTCTGGAGCTGACTTATCAGTGGAGACCATGACACTGAAAGGACACACCTGGACAGTTGATGAATATTCTATGGAGATCCTCCCCTGGGACCTCCCCTAAAATCTCTTAGAAAGCCCTTAAAAGGCTTTCACCCTTAAAAGCCCTTAGGATGGAGGACCCAGGGCTTTCCTTTTGGAGAGTACTCCACACCCCACCTTTCCCCTACCTCTCACCTTCCCTCCTCCCCCGTGCTACCTTTACCCCCCTCTCTTCTAAGCTCCAAGGGGCCTTCTTTTGCCTCTGTAACTTGTTTCCTGTGCCCATTCCTTCCGTGGCTCTCTTCTTCTACCTCCATGACTTGCTAAATAAACTTTCTCTTGTAGTTTGAGTCTTGGCTATGAATTCGTTCTTAGCGCGAACTCAAGTGCCAAGGTTGCCGAACCAAGGTCCGGTCTGACTCCGCCGGTCTGACACCTGGTGTGTTTCCACCTCCATCACCACCAACACCAGTCGCTAAGTTGTGACCACATTTGCTATGATGCAATGAACACAAAGTGCATCAGCTTACTTCGCTGTGGCTGACAGATGCCCTGGGCGTAGTTTTGGAAGCCTTACATAATTCCTGCTGTTTCCACAGCCCTGCTAAGCCAGCTGGATCACATAGTGACCAATGTGGCTCTTGAAGAAAATGGCCTGAGTCTAGTGCTTTACTGCCTGCTTCCCTTTTTCTTAGAAACTACATAAGTGCTGGATTCTACTTGAGGAAGTTAGGGGAGAGAGGAACTAGCACACACCAAGTACTTTATACAAACTTTTTAACTCTGGCACCATCTCTGTAAATGAAAGCATATCATTATACCCACTTTACGGCTGAGGAAACTAGTTCAGAGGAATGAAAAAACTTGCCTAAGAGCAGAGCTAGGTTTTGAACCGTGGCTCTTTCCACCCTCCCCACACTGCCTCTCTGGGTGCCGGCAACTCCTGTTGCGAAGGTGATGCTGGCTAAAGATCACCAACCAACCTCAAGAACTGAAAAAAGCCGCGAGTGGCTCATGGGCCTGAGAAACCCACAAGACTCGATTTTGAAACTGGAGTCACCTTTACTTCGTTTCAGGGGTCACCCAGTACCTTGGTCTGAGCCAGCCATCGTTACTTGTCCTGGCCACCCTTTACGGAGCCACAGACAGGTCAGTGGGAAGAGCAGCAACTGTGCTGGCAACCTCCCAAGTGGATTTGCTTCAAGTCTGGGAAACAACCCTCCGTGGGGGCTTGGAGGGCTCTGGAAATCAAAGCCACTCCAAGGTTCCACTCACACCACGGCCCTTGTCTCAAATCCCCTTACAGGAGTTCCTAGTGTTAGTAATCCCAAGAGAAAGCCAAAAAAACAACAGCATTCCCAGGAGGCAATGAAGGGAAAGACCTTCGGCTTGGCAACGGTCCAGGTCCAAAGTAGAATCTAGGCGTCACAAGTGCTTCCTCGGTCTGCCTCACCCTGTCCAGAATCCTAACCAGTTGCCAAACCTTGAGTAATACCTTGGCTCCTGCTGGCTCCAAAATTGTCCCAAGATTGGCGTTTCGTCTTAGGAACCTTGCCAACTGGCCAGGGAGCCCAGCCTACCTCCCATACTCACAAAAAGCACAGATTTGGTTTCAATTCCTTCCTTTTCTTATCTCCCATCCTCCTCTGCTCTGCTCTGTCCCACGTTTTTCTGTTTTACTTACTCTCTGTTCAGTGCTAACAAAAGAGAGAGTGTGAATATTTGGGGAGAGAATGGACTGTTAGCCCATCTTTTTTCTCTCTTGGAAGAGGGAAGAGCTAGGACTCATGAAAACATGTTCAGGTTGCTGTCTTTTCTGTGTCATAGAATGAGACGGTGCTGTCTGAAAGTACAGGAAAAAGAGAGAAAAGGGAAAAAGGAAGAGAAAAAGATATATTTAAAAAGGAGAGTTGGGGAAATGACATCTTTCAAGCATTGAGGTCAGCATTCATTCAGAACACTTGCCTTCAGAATGCTTGGACCACTGAGAGGTCACTCTCGTCTGAAACATCAACCGTTCTAATACAAAAAGAATCCAATAGGAGACACCTGCACTGGACCTGAAGCCCTTCACCATACCTAGTTCACCTTCTGAAATCCAGGACAACTACTGGTAGAGAAAGTGTCTCTCAAAGCCAAGCCTTCCCAAAACCAGATAGGTAACTTGTAAAATATCACGATCCTCATAGGTGTATTTGGGGCATGGAAGAGTAGGTGAGGGGAAGAGAGTGTCAAACACCAGGTTTTAAGTTAAATCATGAAAAATACTAAATACTGGGCACAGGCAGGCAGATCTGAGATGCGTAACAAATAAACCATGCTGCCAGTAAAAATGGGGAGGGAGTTCAGAGCTCAGGTTCTTCCCCAGCTACATACACTCTTGTTGCCAACGGACCTTTTGGTCTCAAGCTAGTACATCTGCAGGTAACGCACAGAGGCACCTTCTCCTGTGCACAGGCGGCCAGGCATGAAACCATCACCACACCTGGGGACATGGTGACCCTATTTTTTCCCCTTTTTATTGAATTTATTGGGGTGACACTGGTTAACAAAATTATATGGGTTTCAGGTGCACAATTCTACAACATAACATCCGTATACTGTATTGTCTGTTCTGTCCATCACCTATATCCGCCCTACCCTCCTCCGCCTCTCCCCTTCCCTTTGCATGATAAGGAAGCAATGAGAGGGAAATCGAGAACGTTGAGCCTTCTGTAAAGAGTCCCCCGGTGAGGACAGGCCCTGAAAAGAAGTGACCACCTGAGGTCACAGGAGTATAGAGGAAAATATAGCTGATATTCCCCCCAGTGAAATGCAAATTTCCTGCAGGGAACAACAGAAACCTTATAACCCTTTATAAGTAGAGTTGAAAAACAGGACTACTTAGGCGTATCACAGTCTCTGGCACTTCTGTGGGTTATTCTATAATCATTTACCGAACCTTCCAGGTGGTTCGGAGTTCCAGAGAACTGACTGAAAGCTGAGCTTCGGGAAAACCACTTATGGCTAAGTTTTGACAGTCTGCGCTGGGTCACCAGTTTATTCCAAGAGAGGAGGAGGAGTAAGGGCAAATCAATTTTATCAGAATAAATATCAAACATAGAACTCCTTACCCAGATTCAACATAAGAAATGTGATCCCAAGACTCATGCTAAGTGATAGTAAGTGAAAAAAGTCACAGAAAATATATATGCTAGAGTCAAATTTAAGTTTAAAAATCTTTCAGACTATTAGTATATATTTATTTACACACACATACCATCATATATGAAAATGCATATAAAAAAGAAAGATATAGTTTTTCATTTCTTAAGGGACACCATGCGGTCCTCAGGGTATTTGAACAGTTTAACCCAAAAGGTGGATATCAGACCAAACCATACAATTTATATCAACAATATGAATGATAAAATTAAAAAAAGAAGAATTGAAGAGCTCCCTATATGCCCTGTTCTCTCAGTTTGGGCATGGGGTAGATACTGTGGCTTTAAAGACCATGAAGATGAGGAGTCAAGCCTTTGCTATATTTAAAGAACTGGGCTCATCCCCAAATGCCCTAAGACAGTTGCAAGGATTTCCATTTTATGGTAAAGCAATGTGAATCCAGTATGCAAAAACAGATTCTGATATAATATCTAAAATGCGTGGCACCTTCGCTGACAAAGAAAAGAAAAAAGAAAAGAAAAAAGCCAAAACTGTGGAACAGACAGCAATTACTGCTAATAAAAAGCCTGGTCAGGGAGCACCAAACTCAGCTAGTACCCAAGGAAATGCAACACCACATCCTCAGGTCCCTGATTACCCTCCAAACTATATTTTATTCCTTAGTAATCTACCGGAAGAGACTAACGAGATGATGTTATCCATGCTGTTTAATCAGTTCCCTGGTTTCAGGGAAGTACGTTTGGTACCAGGGAGGCACGACATGGCATCTGTTGAATTTGAAAATCATGGGCAGGCCGGCCCTGGCAGGGGTGCTTTGCGAGGATTTAAGATCACACCGTCCCATGCCACGAAGATCACCTGTGCCGGGGAGTAACATTTGGGACAGTTGCCTTTAAAGGACTTGGCGTTATTGACAGTGTTTGTTTTGATAGCATGTGGTCGGACCGTTTTAATAGTTGGGGGTGGGAAGAAGTGAAATTTCTGTATAGGTTTTTGAAAATTGCCTAGTCTTTCTTTAGCCTACTAGTGAAATATGAAG
>VMDR010004158.1:33306-63239 GCA_007922815.1 Macrotus californicus
AAGATGTCAAGTTAACGTTGATTATCCCTAAGCAGAAGGCATTGCATAAGGGGGCGGGGCTTTAACTTTCTACGTTACATACCTCTGAATGTAATCCAAATTCTGTTTTCCATAAGCATGAGCTCACTGATTATTTATTTTTTTTTAAAAGCTGAAGAAGACATTTAAAACTTTTACGTAAATATCCTTAGAGGATATTTCATATAGGAGGGCGTAGTGACTATAAAGTGAGAACTTGAGAGCTTTGGCAATGTCTTTTGAAAAGAAGATATGTCTTCTTTTGTTTTAAATGTGGCTGGGACGGCTCAGCTGACTGAAGCTGCATGCTGTAAACCCAAAGGGCACAGGCTTGATTCCTGGTCAGGGCACGTGCCTAGGTTGCAGGTTCAGTCCCCCGGCCGGGTGCATATGAGAGGCAACCGATTGATGCTTCTCTCTCATATTGATGTTTCTCTCCCCGCCCCTCCTTTTTCCTCCCTCTAAAATCAATAAGCATGTCTTCAGGTGAGAATTAAAAAAAAAAAAGAAGACAAAAGAGTTCACAAAGTTTCTGAAACTACAATATGCAGCTCTTTCTTTAATAATGTCTGATGAGGATATACTTAAAAGTAAATTTCTAACTATTACTTTTCAGAAAAACGTACCTTGCTCCCAAAAATATGCCTTCCATTATCCACCAGTGTAATGCAATGGTTCATATTTAACCTTAGATGTCAACTCCATACTCATAAAGTCAAACATATTAATCCAAGCACGAACCCTTCCTTCTCGCCCCAGCCCCAGCCTCCTCTCCTCCCCCTGGAATCCTAGCAGGGTGACAGCAAGCTTGTTTTTGAACCAGATCTTCGTGGGTGGTGTACATGTACGAAGATTACACTAAGAAATAGACGCTCACTGTAGAAACGTTAGAAAACACAGGTGAACAAAAAAAAAGTCAATCTGTACTATGGCTGGAGTTTCACTTAACATGATTTTAGAATGCATTTGGATTTCTTAACAAAACCGATTAGACTGCCCATTGTTCTGTAAATTGCTTTTCTCACTCAGCAATAGACCACAAACATCTTTATAGGGCAATCATATGATTTTATAGCATTTTTAATTCCACCAGAAAAATCTGTCATTCAGATATATAACAATTTATTTAAATCCTTATTAAATTACCCATGCTTCTCAACTTACAAGGGGTTTACATCCTAATAAAGCCATCGTAAGTTGAAAACAGAGTAAGTAAAAAATGCATTTAATACACCTAACCTAGTGAACATCGTAGGTTAGCCCGGCCCACCTCAGAACGTGCCCAGAACGCTTACATTAATCTACAGCTGGGCAAAATCATCTTGCGGCTGCCACCCAGCGTCAGGAGAGAGCACCGTACCACGTACTGCTAGCCCAGGAAAAGGCCAGAATTTGAAATTCGAGTATGGTTTCCACCAAACGTGTATCACTTTCACCCCATAAATTGGAGACCATCTGTACTTAGGCTGTTTCCAAATATTTACGTTCAAACAATGCTGCAACCTTTGTACACACTTCTTTGAATAGGTTCTTAATCCACTTCCTTAAAATACATTCCTAGCTTTTAATTCCTAGAAGTAGGACAGCAGGGTGAAGGAATTTGCCCGACCCGTTTGTCACACAGCTCCGGGCTGCCTGGGGAAGGCTGCACAGATTTTCTGACCTCTGTCTCAAGCAGGGAATGGAGTTGCCCAAACTGGGCAGCCTAACTTCACTTTCACTGTTTGCCAAATTGAGAGATTAATAAACTAATCTTGGGGATTTCTTTAATTGCTAGTGAAAATGAATACTTTTCCATCTGTTAGTTAGACATCTGAATTTCTTCTTCCGTACCCTGTGTGTCTGCCAGACGGGCCACACTGAGTGACACTAAGACGACCTCTGGTGACCAAATGTTCTGATCTCCAAGCAGAGTTGACTCAGCTAAGAATGTGGATGAGACTCCAGCTCTGGAGAAGCAAGGACTGCCCTTGGTCTCTATCTGTTCTTTAGACTTGCAGGCTACAGGATTCCCCTTCACATGAAGAGAGCCCCGAAATCTAATGTACAATCTCCCCCAGTGCTCAGGTATATTGTGAACCTAGTTAGCTATAGCAAGGTAAGTGGCCAATCAGCTTAACTCAAGGGAAAAATCCCCATTTGGGTCAGTGAGCTTTGCTCTCTGTAATCCAGACCAAACGTCCAAGCCCAGGCAGCAATCTTGCAAAAGGGTTTTAGGAGGGAGTCTGAGGACAGCGTATGGGCAGCACAGTGCTGAACCACCACTCTGGCTAGACCATCTCGGACCCTGTACCCAGATGACAGTGAATGTCACGCAATGATGCTTGTTCTGCCCAGCTAGCCAGCTCTGCAGAGATGTTCCGAACGGTTGATTGACTTTAGTTGAAAGCCAGTGATCAGATAAAATAAGACTCACTCACTTCTTCAGTCTCTTTCCTGCCTTTGGAGTATATAAATCCAAGATGTAGCTGCTTCTGCTGTCAAGAGTTGAATCCTCTTAGCTTATCTTATGATATGGAAAGAGGCATAAATATGAGTGGGCCCTACACCAACCACAGGATTTCTGTCACCTGTAGGAAGGAGCAGGATGACCCTGGACAGCAGACTGCCAGTCAGTAACGGGGTGGGAAGGATAGAGGTATTTGGGAAGGGAGGTGGGTAGGGTTGGGTGGGAAATGTGTGTCTCAGTTTCCAGGAGAGCTTGCAGAATCTGAAAGAGCTTTCTGGTAATTAGTTGAGAATTGGGACTTTAGAGTTTAAAGTCCAAAAACAAAGCCTCCGAATTGCTTATTCAGGATATCTAAAGACAAACAAGAGTGGATTTTTAAAATCTACTCAAACAACCAAAAGAAGTTTCTTTTGTTATTTCGTGTTGTTTACCCACCTCTCCTCCTCTTCTCACTTTCCTAAATATATCCATCCTGAATGTTCATGGCTTCTAACTCCAAGGTTAAATATAATCTCCAGAGTTCAGTTCAGTTCGCTATAAAAATTAGCTATGCTTCATTTTTTTTTGTTTGTTTAAAGAGGAATTAATTGGCCCTCAAATGACCCCTAAACTGACTGTCGTGTGTGTGAACGTCATTCTACTTATAAACAACTTTTGACCAAAGTGAGATTCCAAGGATGTCGATGTGAGCATAAACAAGCGGGGTCGGAACCGTGCGGGCCACCAAACCGCCCCAGGGCCCGGGGCTAGCGATCAGCTCTTGGCCGTGTTTGATGCGGACGCGCGCGTGGGAAACGGGGGTCACCTAAACGTCTCTGAATTTTCCCAGAGACTGCATTACCTCACTGATCCTCTTGGAATCATAAAAGTAACTTAAAAAAGGTCTCTGAGATGTGATACTTGTCATAAAAAGAATTTTGCAAGAGAAGTCGTGAGAGCTCGTCTGTTTTGGTGGAGAATGAAAAACAACCAAAAGCAGGGTGTGGGGAGGGGCTTGGAGAGAGAAGCGGCTTCGTAACCAAGTCCATCACACATTTTTCTTTCCGATCCGCCTGCAGAGTGCACTTTACCCTACAAAACTGAACAAAACTCTTCCTCCTGTGTCCGGAAGCTTTACCTTCACACAACAACTTGTGTCTTTTTGCTAAATTTCTAGGCTAGTCTGTTTTCACTGATTCTTCTGTCTTAGCCTGGACAAGTGACCAGAATGCTCCTCGTATACTCCTTGATTTGGTAAAGAGCTGTAACGGTTTTTAAGTGATTCACTTTCATTTTGAAATAAGTCATACAGTCTTCCTGTGCCTCAGTTTCCCAATGTGTAACGCGGTTAGTCGATGGTCTAAAAAGTCCCTTCTGAGTGAAAGAAATTCTGAGCCACTCACTCATTCATTCACTCA
This sequence comes from Macrotus californicus, assembly GCA_007922815.1. NCBI lineage: Eukaryota > Metazoa > Chordata > Mammalia > Chiroptera > Phyllostomidae > Macrotus > Macrotus californicus. The sequence continues at coordinate 37,171 of VMDR010004158.1, forward strand.
GTACGTATTGATATTAACCATCTAAGCTGTGCCAGGAACTGTTTGAGGGCTTCGGGGATACGCCTGGGTACACAGCTAACAAAGCCCGTGCCCTCAGGGTGCTTCCATTTTAGTGGAGGGAGACAGAAGAAACAAAAATGAGTAAATACACAAACAGAATGTCAGAGAGTAGTGACCAGGTGTGAGGATAAAGCAGGATGAGAGCAGTAGGGGGTGTCGGTGCCCTGAAGGATGTCGGAAGACCAAAGCTGGCCTCCCGAGTCAGGAGCCACCTGAGGAGAGCCTTGAAGGAAGCGAGGAAACAAGTCATATGCAATCTGGAGGAGGGGTAAGACCATGTGCCAAGGCCCTGAGGTAGGTCTGAAAAGGCAAGAGGGCCAGAGTGAATGAGCACAGAAAAAGAGGCCTCAAGATGAGCAGAGTAGGCCACCCTAGAGATTTTGACTAAAAACAAACTACAAAGTACTCTCCTAGCTTTATGCTGGGTTTAAACTGTAGATTTCCAACACCAGAATTTGTTAAAGTTGGGTAAGAAATTAACTTGTAATATGAAAATATTAGACTGCATTTAAAAAGTGGCTACTTCCTTAAATATAACCCTTCTGTTTCCCTAAACTTCATTATTAAGTAACACTGGAAATTTCCAGGATGTGTCATAAAAATGATCATGGCTCACTTGGCAGATGCACACAGCCATTGCCAAAGGCAAGAGTGATTTGGAGGACTGGGGCCATGATTCGGCAGCCCCTGCTCTTTACTTTCTGGCCAGAAAGTAAAGCCCCTGTCTCTTTTGAGGCTCTCCAGTTCTAGGCTTGCTGGCCAAGATGGCACAATATCATACGCAGTTGCCAAAAGAGAAAGGCTAACCCGACACATCCTTTAAGCTCATTTTATATTAATTGCATAAGCACAAACTCAAAAGAACAGAAATAGCGGGCTAGTATAAGCAGAGTTTCACTAAATGTCTGGTGAACTTGAGAATTTATAATTCCAGAGATGCCCTGAGAAGGAAAGTCATCAGAGGGTCAGGAAACATTTGGCCAGGAAGTAAAGGAAGAAGCTGGCCAGAGCCCTCTCAGAGCCAGGAGTCCTGACCCAGCCAGAGCTCAGCTCCTGACCTCCTCTGCTCCTCATTAAGGTCAGTCCTCAGCCCCTTCTTAGAATGTGGGTCCCCTACCCTGCAGTAACCCCCCATCACCAGCGGGGTTTCAAAAATAACACCTGCAGAAACCCCAACCAAGTCCTCTTGCATCCAAGTCTTGAGAGCAGGAGGAGAGGGGTGCAGACAGCTGTGGCTTGTTACAGCACCGCGGAGCAGGCTTAGTTGAGGTCCATTCTTTAAGAGAGCTGCATGAATTTCTGAAGTTCCTGAGCTCATTTCATAGATTCTTGCTCGTGAAGTTTCCTAACTCAAATTTTAGAAAAGAAAGAGAGTCACCTCCAAAGGTTGGATGTTGGGCCGCCAGAGGTTGCCCAGGACAGCATTTATCTCCACGAATTCACCAAGTTTCTGAGGTCATCTCTGCCACCCACCTCAGAACTGCTTGGACTCAAGAATGTGACTCATGCGAGTCAAGTTCCAGGAGCTTGAGGTACACATCCATACATTTACTGACTTTCCAGAGGAAAGGCGACTGCCAGGAGGAGCCGATGCTCCTGTGTTCTGACCAGCACATTCTGGTCCCGCAGCAGAGTAGCTATGTGCTTAGGAGCTGAAATGTGAAGCCCGAATGCGGGCTTGCCGACATGGAGAAAGGGAACTCAAACCCAGGTCCACCAGATTCTCAAGTCTGGCTCTGAAACAGCTATGCTGGAGTCCATCTCAGTGGTACACGTCGCATGGTAGCATGGCATCCATCTGCAATGGAAACTTCCTTGGGTCAAAGATGTGGCAAGTAAGAGAGGCATGAGACCATGACACTTCTGGTAGCTACCCTGGCCTAGAGAAGGGACTGATGTAGATTCATTTATACTGTTGACATTTATGGGCCGCCAGGATAAAGGGATAAAAGTCCCCCTTGCACTTCCGTCCCACACAGACTGGTCAGGAGGTAATGACCGTGCCTTGCAGTCCATGCTACAGCAGTGGGAGAGGCAGCGTGACAAAGAAGCCTCTAGGGAGAGACCTTAATCCAGGACGGGAAGTGGTCATGAGGGCCTCTGGGTGCCAGCGACACCATGTGCAAGCCTTCCAGAACGACAGAGGGAGAGAGCTAGGGAAAGAACATTCTGGGCAGAAAAACAGCACATGTAAAGGCACAGATGTGTGCCCCTGTGAGAGCTGCATGCTGGGCAGAGCTAAGAGGAAAGGAAAAGAGAGGGGCAGGGCCCACATCATAAAGGACTTTGATGCGGACTCCGACCCGTGGGGTCCGTGGTGTTGTGAATGCGATGAATAAATTCACACAGACTGCAGAAGTCCTGTGGAGAAGAAGGGACCGCATGGCCACTCTCGGAGTGAGAGAACACCCCGACCCTTGCCTGGACAGGCTTTTATTGCTTTCTAATAGCATATGTCAAAGAAGGTTCTCATTCATTGTGCTCAGGTTTGCTTTAGGTGATTACTTTTTACAGATAACAAAGAAAAGGATGTTGCTGATTACTTCTTACAGATAACAAAGAAAAAAAATGTTGCAAATGCAAGGGAACGGTAAGAGTGATTAGTCTGGTTATACCAAGTCCTTGGGAGAATTAGCACAGACTTTAGGAAGTTACTTTAAAGATAAGCGGTAAACATTTGCTGCTTCAATTCAGGGTGAGGGGGTTTTAGCAAAAGCAAGCCTCAAAGCAGCCTAGGTATAATGCAGGTGTGGTTCCCCATGGGAAAGCCGATATGAGGGCCTGGATCCTGTGTGCCGCCTCGTGCCTGCCGGTTTTCCGAATCTGGGATGGGCTACATTTGCCACTGCCATGTGGATCAGTTCCCTATAATAATTTACAGAAAGGTTTGGGTTTCTCCTCAAGATAGGATGCACCATTAAAGATTCTAAGCTGGAATCTGCAAGACCTGATTTGATTTTCAAAGATCACTCTGGTAGTGATGGGGAACAACTCACGGGAAAGATGCTGGGCTGATGTCAGGGAGACAAGTTAGGGTGCTATTCCAGTCAAGACAGAAAAGAGAGCAGTGGCTATAGAGATCTGAGAAAGAGTTAGGAGAGCAGAATGAACTGAGGGTGAGCACCGGAGAAAGACAGGCAGAGGAGAACTACTGTGTTCCTTGTCTGGGCAAGCTGGCAGAGCCAATGACCAAGATGGGAACCAGGAAGTTGGTGCAATCTGTTGAATTTGGGATGACGATATCCAGCAGGCAGCTGCGTACCTGGGCCTGGAGCTCAGAAGTTCTGGGCTGGGACAGAAGTTCAGAAGAACAGCCGCAACGATCAGGCACGATGCCACAAGTGCCACATCATTCCATAAGCACCAAACCCGATGACATGTGCGAAGTGCCTTCGGGGTGCCAGGCACCTCACTCCCATCATGGTCCCTCAGCAGCTCTGTGATAAAGGTATCAGCCTCCCATTTTACAGGCAGGAAAAATGAGGGTCAGAGGGGTTAAGTAACTTGCCAAGGACTCGTGGCTGGTACAAGGCCAAGCTGGGAGACAAACCCAGGCCCCCGGAAGCCGGGGCTGCCTCTCTTGTACGTGCTACCTCCCAACAGGCAGCACAAGCGACATCACTGCACAGTCACTCCTCACACGAGGACTCGGATTCACCGAACGATAGTGAAAAACTAAAACTCACTTTAAAACAAGCTCCACACTCAAAGGTACGTATGTGAGGGCTAAGCAGTCACTCTCTATTTTCCCTAAAATATCCTTAACTTTGGCAAAATTTGTCTAATAGACAACTTTCACAGGGTGGGTTGGTGTCAATAGTATGGATGTCACCAGCACTAAAAATGTTACCTGACTCCTTATCTAAGCAAATAAGGGTTTTATAAAACATACCGCCCTTAAAAACAATCCGAGGCCGGTTTGGTCCCGCCACTGTTACGGACTTGTACTTCGGGTACGTCTGCCCCAGCACAGCTCTTGCATGTAAGGGACTGTCCGCAATGGTTGATTCACCTCTCCTCAACCCAAATTCGAACCTGGTGACCACGTAGGAGGCCACTTTCTTAGCCTGAGGCAGCTTCTTCTGCATGAGCTATGCCACAATGGAGACTATGCTTTGTGATTTTACAATAACAGTCATAAACGAATGATGAGGATGAGGACTAACATCCTCCATAAACATCTGTTTGAGCAACAGCCCAGGCAAATCACGCTCTCCAAAGATGGGCTTGCCCAGAGTTCTCCTGAGGTCAGAAAAAGGGAGTGAGCATCACACCAGCACTCAGGCTCTAGCCTTGCTGATTCATCACAAGGTGGATTAGCTCTTAAAACAAAGACTACAGCAGAACGGGAGGAATCTGAGAAATGACTGGTTCAGGGAGTGTGGGGTCACTTTTGTTGTTCAATGGCATTAAGGGATACATACGTACCCCAAGAACCTGGTACGTCTCCCAAAGACATGTAATGCTTCGGAAGATAGTCCCCTGTCTTTGCCTGTTTGCAACATCTAATCTCAAAGCCCTTTGGTTTCCGGTCAACACTTAAAATCAGACTGCTGTTGTCTGCTGTATTCAAGATTCGCTTACTTACCTAAACCTCAGTTCACGTCTTTGCAGGTTCAAGGTAATAATACCTGGCCTGCACTGCTCTGCCCAGCTCACAGTGGCTGCAGAGATAACTAAGTAAGGTAACAGATGAAAGCACAATGGGCCCTGGGGAACCCTACACCTGTGAGCTACCACTGTTCATGAGATTGATATCAACTTCACGGGGAAATGGGCCCTCAAGATAGCCTATTTCTTCACTGAAGATTTAAAAACACTGTGTTTCTTTACTGAACATTTTAAAACACTGTGGCTACTTACTCTAAAATATAGCCAGAGCCAGTCTTACCTACTGGGCAGGGGCGGGGCGAGTAGGGCAGGGAGCACATTATAAAATCAGAGAAGACTTAAAAGCTCCAGAATATATTTGAAAAAATGACAACAGACCATAAAGAAAAATATTTCCCTCAAAAAGCTGTCATTTTAGATTGGCTCAAATTTAAGAGTCTTTTTGTCACAATTCTTTAAAATCTTCTCAGGTGAGATCAAACGTTCCTGGTTGTAAGCAGAATCTGTAAATTTTTCTTTCAATGTGATACGTTTCTTATGGAAGTTGTCCTCCAATGAACTTAATTGAAATTAACTTGGCACCTATTTTTTAAGCATCCCTTGCATTAGGCATTACTGAGTAATACAGGAGATAAGGAAGATACTTCTTCCCTTTATACAGAGAGTAGACACTAACCAGGAGACAAACATAAGCATACAAATCACTATAGTAGAGTAAGAACCCTAAGAAAGGTCACAGGAAAGAGACGGCTCTAGCCAGGGGATGGATGGAGAAAGGCTTTAGAGAGTGGGGACGCAAGGGCGGGGGGGTGGGGACCGATTTACACAGACAAGAGCAAACGCAGCCGCAGAGAAGCAGGACAGCGTCAGACGTGCCCAAGGCCCGCCCGGCGGTTCCGTTGGGCCAACACTGGGGCAGAAGAGTGTAAAGTCTTTGCTACAGCAGTCAGTCCATGCTCGTTACTAAAAAGACACAGCAATTTTTTTAAAAAAATTTATATAGCTGGAAATGAAGATGTCAACTCCTGGCAGAGGAAAAAAGAAGAGAGCATGGGGAAAGGTGCAGATAAAACAAGACTGGCCAAATGTTAATGTTCCTAATTGTGAAGTTGGGAGTTTTTACTCTCCACGTCCTTGTATGTCTGAAATTTTCCATTAAAAATAGCTAAAAAAGAAATGAAGGCCAGATGATCTAGGCAGGTGGACTGCTGATGGCGTCTCAGGGGGTGGTGTTAATCTTCTCAAGAACTTTCTAAACTTTGGGTCAACTGGACAGAGCGGGTGGATGGAGGCGGGAGCCTGCTCCATGGGGAAGTAGACGCAGAGCAACGTGACCACCCCGGTCAGCGCCTGTTTTCAGTTCCTCACTTCCCACCGGGAGGAAGGGAGCATCAATGTCCGCTTTTGGGCAAACTGGGGTAAACCCATCTAAGGAAAAAGAAGGCAACCCTACTGTTCTCAATGTGCATGTGTACAAGTAATGTAGGGGCTATTTCTGGTCATGTCAAATTCAATACCTGTCACAGCAAATGTCATACTTGTTTAATACTAGCCAGACAGTATTGATAGGCAAAGCGAAGAAAATCTAAAAACCAGCTGTGGCCCAGCACCCACAGGGAAGCCCTCAGCGTCCGGCAGGGCCTTTGCCTCGGTCCGCACATGTGCACTGCCCCCCCGCCCCCCAACCTGGTGAATAGTTAGAAATAACTGTATTCCTGTTAAAAGTTGTTGGGATTTTAGTCTTGAGTTTTGTTTGCAGGTTGTAAAAGTAACACAGAAATGCTGCGGGGCAGGCAGACATAGGGTGTTACAACATGTTACGAGTGAAAATCCCGTCTTCCTTCCACCCCACAGCACACTGCTCAGAATAGGCTCCGGTTCATGTTTGGTATGTCTGTCTTCCAAACATTTATAAAGTGATTTTAAATACCCAGGATATGTAATCATATACCCACACAATTTAGGTATATAAACAGATACACACATATACCCATACTTATACATACACAGTGTATATATACAGTACATATGTATATATGTGCATGTATGTATTTATATATAATGAGAATTTTCCTTTCTTTTTAACATTTCTTTTGTCCCTGCCCCTGGAATTGGGATATCTTGGAGACACCACGACTGCTACATAAGAACACCCCAAAGTCACACTGGGTTAGACTTGCAGGTCCTTCCATCCCAGCAGGGCTGAGATGGCTCCTGAGAGGCAGGTGGGGACAAAGACACCCCCCTCCTCCATCCATGGCTGTGCGCCCAAAATCTGAACCTACTTGGCTTTCCTTTAAACAACCTGCTGTGGATTCTTCTTTGATTTCAAGTCCTTTGCCGTTGTCACTCCAGCTATGTCTGTCTTGGAGTATCAAGTCCCTGATATTCATCCATGCATAAAGTCCTAAAGAATTTCCTTTTCCATGAAACTACCTCGTTGAAGCGTGGCTTCTGTCCTGACCTTCTGGGACAGGGGTCTGCAAACTGCAGTTTCGCACCTGTTTGTGTAAACAGAGTTTTATTGCACCCAGCTATGCCCATTCGTGCACCTCTTGTCTGTGGCTGTTTTCACACCACAACAGCAGAGCCGAATAGCTGCAGCAGAGACAGTAGTGCCCACAAAGTGTGAAATGCTATCTGATCCTTTACAAAAACATCTGCTGACCCACAAAAACATCTGCTGACCCACGTTCTAGAATATAGTGAAAACGGACTGTTTTTTTCCCCCTATCAAAATTTGGAGAACTTGTCTCACATGCCCTCTATCGACTGTTTTTGTCCTGGTTATAGGGTTTGTTTTCTATTAAAGTACAAAGAAAAATCACCCAGGCTCTGACAAGAGCAATGGTTTGCCGGTGGATCTCTAACAACTTGCTGAGCGTGGGGAGCCCTGATTTACAGCGTTTGCAGATTGCCGGGGGGTAAACGTGCCCATGATGGCTTACTTAAAGCTGAAAACCGTGATGCCACTGAGCACGAAACTGGGAAGAAATGCATACAGACACTAGTGCCAACCAGCTCCCGCAAAACACTGGCTCCTTCGGATGTCTGCAAGGTTCCAAAACGGGACATCAGTGGCCCACGCCCTCACTTTAAAGATGAAGAGACTGAGGCCCAGAAAACATGCTTTGCCCAAGACTGGCCTAGTGACTGGGACCAGACTGGAGCCCATTTGCCTGTAGAGTCTGCCTGCCTCACAGGGAGTGACTTTCTCCATAAAGTAAAGACTGGAGGAAGGAAGGCAAAGGAAGTTCTTTGCCAGGCACACGGTAATAAATGTTGGTTTTATTATCATCACAGTTTGGGACTTTGGCTTTCTCAGCACATGCTCTGAAGCACACATCTGGAAGGGGGATTGTTCTTCACATGGGACCGTGTTTCATGTAAACACCGACAGTGCACCGTCTCAATTATCCAGCAGTTCCCTAAGTGGCCAGACTGTAAGCTCTGGAAAGACAGGGGCCACATCTGCTTTTGCTCACTACTTTCCTCAGGGTTCAGTGCAGAACTGGGCACTTGGTAGGCAGGTGGTAAGTGGGAGATCAATATGTATCTTTCTACCAAGAATAGAGCAGATGCTCAGAGGTTGAGTCTTTAGCTTCTCCCATCTGTGGACAGTGTAACTACAGATGCAATGTGCCCGTGTGCTTGCAACATTTCCAAAGCATAAGCTGTAGTGTGGGGCACGAGAGACTCTGCGGACGGGGGAGCAAAATGGAGGACAGAGTTAGAGGACATCTTTTCTTTACATAATTTCTCTCTGAACTTGTGCTGACAGAACATGAAGTCGAGCCAATAATAACCCAGTGAGGGATCCCACCTACCACACACCAGGATGCAGGCCATTGCTTTCCGGCAGGGAAGCGCCATTCACACCGACACACCTCTGAAAGTGGAAAGTGCAAGAACTCCAAGACTGCGGAATCAGTCCCACAAACTCAAGGCTACACAACTATACACAGAAATTAACATGGAGGAAAGGAGGGCAAAGGCATGCATGCATCCTTGTTCTTTCAGAAAAAACTTCCTGGCCACCTGGTAACTTTCACACAAACCCCTACACGCGACATGAGCTCCCCGTGGGCTCTTCGTGGAACCTCCAGATCCTGTCTGACACATCACTGCGGCAGGCCAGATGCACAGAGAGGCGAGCTTTGGAGGCACAGGAACAACCAAAGCCACCTGTGAGCCTTGCTGAGTTTTCAGGAGGCTAGCAGGTCTCCCCGTCGCTTCCACGGGGCCCTAGCACTTGGTTTCCAAGGCAAGGTTGGTCCCAAATGGCAGAGGTTAACACCGTCCAAGGCATGAGGTGGTGTGTGTTTCCATTCAGAGGAAGGATCACAAACAAGGAGCAGGGCCAAAGGGACTGAAGCCTCCAAAGTATTTCCCACATCAGTGGTTCATTCTCCAAGTGTGACGTGGTGCAGGGCATTCTTTTGTAATAATACCAAGACGCTATTTGCTTTTCTCACTCTTGCATTTCCAGGAGGACACAGGGAAGTTTTCCAAGGCTATGTGACATGTGCTATTGCCACAGACTGAACACAGAATCAGATCTCAGAATCTATCTGCCTCCTATGAAACCTGACCTCGGAGAGAGTTGCAAAAATATAAAATGCCACTCTTTGCAGTAACATTCTGTTTTGGAAAATATGGCAGCTTTCATAAAACTATGTTAACATGTAATAGGTCCACTGTTATTGTTAAACGAATTATTAAGCTTAGTACAAATTTCTGTTCTACATGGTAAATATCGAAAGATATAGCCCGCGTAAACAAAAGCACCGTAGTATACGAAGTTGAAGAATATAAAGGAGTTCTGAGTCCTCCTAAAAGTTTGAGAATTGCTGTCCTAGAGGCTGTGGCCCTCCCCTGCCCTCACAGCTCTTACCCCAGAGTTCTGTGTATGGCACAGGAGGCCAAGATGTGCCATTCTGACGTGCGGGCTGAATTAGGAAAAGCAGCCCATGCTCCTTCCTGGGTCTCTGAATCTATTCGAGTGGGCTCTGTGCCCACCCTTCCACCTTCCACCGAGGGGTCTTTTCCCCCTCCCCCATTTTCCTCTTGCCACTTGGTGTGGATTCCCCAATCTACCAGCACCTCAGTGAGGACTGCCCTATCTGGCCAGCCCAAGCTCAGCGAGGCCTACCAGGTGAGGCCCGCATAGACAGACCCTTCTCGGAGTTAGGACGCCCCTGTTCAGCCGGCCTGCACAGCCTCGGTGAGGGCTCGCCAGTGAGGCCCGCGCATCGCGAGGATTCCCCGAGCGGCACGCACACTGAGACAAAGGTAGACGAGGAGAGCCGCTTCCAGTACCGACCCCTGCCCTCCCCCGCTCCCACGGCAGGGCCAGCGGACCAGGCGAAGAGGTCAGTCCCCAGGGAGAACTGGTCCTGGATTCTTCCCTTGGCCTTCCCGGACTCTCCCCCCGCCCCCAGCGACTCTGCAAGCCTGAGTCGCGCGCCGGGGAAACGTGTCCCGGACGTCCCGAAAGAGGCTCACACCGACTCCTCGGGGGACCAGGCTGCCGGAGCTCCCGCCCGGGATGTCAGGCTGCCCCAGGTGGTACTCACTACAGACTGCACGGCGGGGCTCAGATGGCCAGGCGGACTCCAAGCTGCGGGCTGCCCCAGTGCACTGTGCTGCGGGGTGCGCTTCCGTGAGCTGCGTGGTTCTAGCCACTGACACCTCCTCTGTGCTCCTCCCTCAGCCACCCCGGGCCAGGGGGCGGGGCGGGGGCGGGGCTGGGGCGGGGCGGAAGATTGGGCCTGGATCTGCGGGAGCTCTGGCCTGAGGGGGCGGGTGGGGGCGGAGTCTGCCGTGGCTCCCCCTCCCCCGTCCCTCTGGAGGGACTTCGGTCTAGTAGGGAGGGAGGGAGGGTTGCTGACCCGGTAATCGCAGCACAACCCTACCGACTTTCTTTTGGGCCGGAGTCCACTCCTGCCTTTCCATGGCCCGGGACCAGGGTGACTTTAGCTCACTTTGGGACCTGGAGTGCGACTGCCCAGCTCGCGCTGGAAAGTGAGGAGGGGAAGAAATGAAGCTTTTAAAAAACAATTTGGCCGAATGCCACCCTACGGCTTCGTTATTTGGCTGCTTCAGTAGGTGTGATCTGTAACCGATGATCTCGCTTCTCCCTACCGCCTCGCCACACACACACACACACACACACACACACACGCACACACAGCGCACGCGCGCGCGCTCTTTAATTCCTTGCAAAGCCTGCCAAGTGGTCATCAGGGTCATGCTGACATGATAGGACTGCGACATTTCCATGCGTACGAAGGCAGAGTTTATGTATGTGATTTTTTAAACTTGGGAAAACACTTTATAATGCAGGCTGTTCATCGGTCTGGTGTTAGGGAAATGGCTGAGACTTGACTCTGTGGCCTCCTTCACGGGACCTGCTTTTGGTAGGTTGGTTGGAGCTGTGCCCTCTCAGGCAAATGTGAGCGCAATGAAGTGATTAGATCTTTCTAGATGAAAGGTGGTGAGGTTTTCCTGCCCAACTTACATGGGAAGTTGTAGTTTTCTACCTTTTTCTTTTCAATATTATATTAGTTTCAGGTGTATAGCATAGTGGTTAGACAATGTAGTTTTCTATCTTGAGTATCTGAATAAACAGTTTATGAGATGAATAATAGCTAATACTAATACCAACTGTTGCCAGTTACCATGCTCTTACTCTGTGCAGGGCCCTATGATTGGATCTTTACATGTTATTTAATTCACCTCTTCCAATTGCCCTGGGAAGTGAGGAATATTACCCCGTTGTGCAAACATGAAATGTCCCACAACGAGGATTCAGTTCTCAGGCCTATCTGACTCTGAAGCCCACACTTTTTTCAACATGTTATGCTATAAAGTAGAGCTATTTCCTAGTTACATTTAATTTTAAAGGGGATATTTACTGTATTTACAGTATCAGAGAAGATTTTCTTCTCACCCACTTTCTAAATTCCTTCCATTCACATTTATTATTCACAGACTTTCTTTGGGTGTCCACCATATGCCAGAGGTTCATGACCAAGCCCCAGAATAATACTGGAGACCCCCCACCCCCACCTCTTGGACGTCAGGGAGAGTATGAGTATAGCAGGAGTGGGCAGAAGGCTGAGAGGGAGAAAGACAGCACTTCCAGCTAAATTTTCATTCTCACTAAGACAGCCTTTCAAAAAGCAAAACTTCTGAATGTTTAATGGTAACAGACATATAATATGATAGCTGGTAATCCTCGACAGAAAATGATTACATCAGAACTGTAAAGGGAATTGAGTTTTAGTCGTAAACACTTTGGGTGAAAACATGAAGGAAATAGTTCCCACATCACCCCACTCTGCTGCTCCTGGGAGTGTCACTAGTGACATGCGTATTGCAAATCCACTGGCCTCTCTTCTGTGCATGTCCTTGCTGACTGCTCTGTGGTATTTGACACTGGGAACGAGCCTTTCTTTGACATTTTAACCTCCTTTTGGCTTTAGAGCCTCTGCTTTCCTGACTTACCTCTTTCTTAGGCTCTGTCACTGCACTCTGCACTCTTGCTTCATCTATGACTTCATACACTGATGAGTTTTCTTCATTTCTCTCTAAGGCAGACTTCCTGCCACCGACAGCTAAAGCCCCCCGCATCTGCCTTCATTGATCTTAACCCTCTTCGGATCTCTCTACTTTGTTCCCAGCCATTTGTGGAGCATTGCCACCTAGATATTCCAAAGGCACCTGGCATTCTTCCCATCCAAAATAGGAACTCTGTGTCTTCTCTAACCATCTGTCTGGCCCCTCCTGCCCATGCAGTTTTTCTTCATCCTGAATACCACCTCTTGAATTGCGGTCTTATGGTGTGTTGAAAAAGCTAAACTTCTAATGGTTCAGAATCATAATACTATGCTCATGCAAGGTTTGCCTGGTAAATATTTCTATAATAATGCAGAAGATTCTGCAAGTGGCCCAAAGGAGTGCATATACTTCACAGACCTTCTGAGAGGAAGTCATCCAGGTGAGGTAACTGCTCATGCATCGCAGATCTGCACCCAGTGGCAGAAGGGTCCTCGGTTGAGCTAGCAGCACTGTTCTTTCTAATAGCCTTAGCGCCAGAAGTTTCTGCTACTATAAGAACCACAAGGACTCAGTCAGAGACCTGTTAACATCTTAGGGATGTGTCTCATTATACTCCAACTGACTTAAGTTATTTGTACAAATTGGACTTACTCAGTTTATAGAAAGGTCTAAAACCTGGACCCAACAAACTTTATATTATGCTTTTGTTGGTACATGCAGACTCAAGGAAAAGCCCTGAGGCTGAAAATCTACCCCTGTAAGCGGAGGGCAGGGAGAGACTGAAGAAAGAGGCTGGCCATTCCAGTCTGGCAACTAACGGAGTCTATGAAGGAAAACTTACACAGGAGATGCACCTGGGGCAGTTGCAAGAGAAAGTGGCTCTTCTCCGCACTGCTTGACAGGTGTCAGAGAATTACACAGGGTAAAGTGGGGCCAGAGATAATCATAGACACTAGTGGCAAATGCTACCAGGTGTGGGAAATTGCTTCGCATACCTGACCAGGTCAGAAGAACAGCCTGTTCCAGAAACCAGCACATAGCTGAAGTCAGGGGAAGGGGCGCTGATTGATCTCAGAATTAACATCATTTATAATCCCACAGTCTCTAAGGCAGGATTTTGGTAAGCAGTCTGTGTTCTAGCCCAGGTCCAGCTCAAGGATCCCGGTAGCAGTCCTGTCATGGAACGGTCTCTCCTCCACAGCTCTGCAATTCATAATGCATGTTCAGACATGTTATTTAATAGAAAGGAAGTGATGTAGTAAGAGAAAGGCAGCCTAGCATAACGGTCCCCAAACTTCTTGGTGCACTGAAAACACACATTCCCGTGCTGCAGTCTTAGAAAGACCAAGTTTGAGGGTCTGACCACCCTTTGAGAGACAGCAGGGTTGGGTCCCAAATTGGGTGTTTTTTAGAATCACCAGGAGGCGTTTATTAAAAATGCAGCTTCCTGTGTCCCCATCTCCTAGAATGTTTGATTCATTAGGTCAGGGTGGGATTGTGCATAAAGTCTGAGGAATCTAAATGCTACAGGTAGTTCGTCTCTAGCACATCCACAGATTGACACCAGGGAGCTGCTACCTGGAAATGTATGCTCCATGAAGGTATGACCATGTCAGTTTGTTCACCATCCCTAGCACAGAGCCTGGAACACAGTAGGTTCTAAATACAAGTTTGTTGACTGACTTATTGTCAGTTTCTTCCTGCCCCTGTCTATTGCTCTCTGTTGTCCTGTGTGCTGTTCAGTATTCTCATAACACAGAAGAGAGATATCTTTTTGGCAATAAATAAAGTATAAGGTAGTATTTCCTGAAATTCTTGTTTAAAGGGACTCTAGAATACCAAAGTTCATTACTAAATGATGTCTTCCTCATATGAGAGGATGTTGGAAATACATATTTTATTCCTCTAAAAATTGCTATATTCATAATAAGGAAAGGCATTTCTTAGCCTCATCTTGGCCCTGCACAGATATGCAGCTGCTGCCATCCTACTATCTGTTATAGTCTCATTTTTTAAATTAATTAGTTTAGAGAGAAAAAGGAAGAGGGAGAATGGGGGGAAGAGAGAGAGAGAAATATTTATTGTTCTACTGACTCATGCATTTACTGGCTGCTTCTTGTATGTGCCTGACTGGGGATCAAATCCATGGCCGTGGTGTATCAGCATGACACTCTAACCGAGTGAGCAACCTGGCCAGGGCTAGTCTTAATTTTTGTATGCTCTTTCTTGCTGCCTAAGTGCCTAAATTTCTGAGCTGCCTTTCCAGAGAAGCAAGATCATTTGGCCACCCGATTAACAATTAAGTGCCATTCCCTTCACTATAACTAATAATAAAAGCCAAATGGGACTAAATGACCCGTTAAATCTTTACAACAACCCTCTGAGGCTGGTGACGTTGTTGCCATTTCACAAATGAGATTCAGAATGATCACATAATTTGCTTCAGGTCACATAACTCATAAATGGTGATGTTGGGGTTTGAACAAAGGCTGCTCTAACTCCAGACTGTGCTTTTAACCTCTATGCAGGCAAATACAGTTTTACTGAAGTGAAATCATGGACACCCTAAGGTTATAAATTACTTGTTATTTGCACAAAAGAAGAGGAAATTAGACCTTCTGGGAGGGAATGTTGTTCTATTGCCATGTATCAAAAATTCGTTTTTCATTTATTTTTAGGACTTCTCCTCTTAGGCGGTGGTACAGAGGTCCTTGCTGCAGCCCTGTACTGCAGGTGCACACAGGTGAAGTGCTCCTCATCCCGGGGGATGCGGGTGTTAGAAATCAGGAGGACTAATGTCATTGTTCAGAAGCTGTTGGTACTGACTTATTTAATTTTTTTCCCAGAGGATGATTTAATAACATTGACAAATGGGAGTTAAAAAAGCTAGCACCTCTGTCACTAATTGGACTCATTTGCATTTCCAGGTTATGAAGAGACTGCTTTCACATATTAATTTAGTTTTAAAAAGTCTTTCTATAGCTTCTATGTCTCTTATGCTCTCTTCAGTCCTTTCCACGCTTTAGTCTCTTTGTCTTTATTCTGGGTATTACTTAGTGACCTGTCTTCAAGATGCTATAAAAGCAGTGGATTCCCTGAGCTCATATTCCCTCAGCTACAAAGCAAACTCACTGTCTGCATAGCATCCACCTGGGCTTCTACCTGTTGTACACATTGGGAATTGATGCAACTTTATGTTCATGCTCCTGGTTGTGTATGAGTAATAAAGTACTTTGTCTCTGACCCAAGAATCTTATCTCTTCTGCCAACATCCATGAAATGGTAGCATGCTAAATTGTGAGCTTGTATAGAGTAAACCCTCAGATCCTGTGAGTTTTGGTGAGAAGATGGAATGCTGGTTCTACCTTTTAGGTAGACATGCCTTTTAGGAAGGCCCTGTGGGTTGTGTTAGAGGACATGAGGAGACTCTTGAAGATCCAGTAGTGAATGCACTCACCCAAGTGGTAAGCAAGGGGAAGAGGAAGGGTCCCTCACTGGCAAAAGGAAGTATGCAAACAGCTCACCCACATGATGTTTGGTCGTGCTCACTGTCTTTGAGAGCAGGAGGAGAAAGGGATGCTATGGGACAATAAAGTGGGGCAACCAAAAGTGACTGTAGCTGATGAGTCATGGGATCTCCAAAGCTTAAATAAATGACATGAGCAATAAGGAGAGAGAGCTTAGCTGGACTAAAACTGATGTTTGAATGAGCCTGAATTGCTGGCATCTGCTTGAAACTGGAAGTTGATACAAAGCCTTGCTTACTGCCATGGAATTGCCCTGTCCCTCCATACCTCTTGGCTCCTCCTTTCCCCCATTCTCCAACTTCAGCTGCTTTAAGGAGAAATATGAGTGTGTTTGTGAAACTTCAGGGGGAGGAGAAACTCAAATTTTTTAATGCTATTGTGTACAAGTGCTCAGGTTACAATCTTACCCAACTAGTTGGGGAAGGGGTGCTGGATGCTGAGGGATTGGATGTAAAAGCAGCTAAAGACACTGAACTGTAATAATGGGGGTAAGGGAACTGGGGTCGAGCCTGGTGAAGAGGCAAATAATAAAAAGTAGCCATCCTCACAATCCAAGATGTTAGAAAAGTAGTTGGAAGTTACACTCACTTCCTCCCAGGACCAAACTAGAATTGCAACTGAATTATAAAAAAATCAACCTGAATAATCAGCTGAAGACTGGATGAACAGAAGTCTTACAACAAAGGACTTACAGAAGCCACATCAAGACTGGTAGGAAGGATGGCAATGTGAAAAGAGCTGGTCCTGCACCCACGTTCAGTGGCTGAGAATCCTTAGGGATATCTGAGCTGCAAAGTTCCCCGCTGAGGATTAAGTAGTCTCAACTCTTCACGAGACTCCCCACCCCAGAGGATAAAACCCAGAAGATGAGCCCACATAACATCTGCTTGTGAAAATCAGCAGGGATTTCATTTGCCAGGGAGAGACAGGAGTCTGCTAGAAACTGATGCACCCTCTTAAAGGGCCAGTGCACAACATCTTATTCATTACCACTCACCCTGGGCTCTGTCTGGTGAGATCTCTGCTCTCAGTAGCAGTGATGGCCGCTAGGAAGGTTGTGTGGTTTTGGGGAAAAGGCTAAAGGGAAAGCCCTGCCAAGGTCCCTGTGCTGAGTCCCTTACTTCTGCTGCACACAGATGCCATCTTTCATGGGTGGAGTACTTTTCCCCATATGACATCAGCCTGGGGGACTGTACTAGTCCTACCCTTTGGACTACCCATTGCCCCCCTCTCCTGCCAAGCTCTCACCCTGTGGAGGAGTCTGCTGGCTGAAGCCAGTGAGGGCCTGTGATATAGACTTTCTTGGAGGGCTCTTAAGGAGGTCTGGGCAGACTTGGGGTGTCAAAGATGAACGGGATAAGCTGAGTTGTGTGGCTCTAGGAGTAGGACCATTTTTTGCTCTCATGCCTGGCCAGTATCATCTCCCCATGGGAGATCTATTAGCTCCATAATCTTGACTCCCTGTGGCCATGCCTTGCCAAGCTCTAGCTCTGTGGTGGCTTCTAGCCCAATGGTGCATACTTTCTCGGAAGTCTCTCACGGAGGTCCAGACAGACTCATGGGGTGGCAGAAACTGAGGGTGTGGCTCTAGGGCAAGGGCAATATTTCCCTCTCACGTTGGTGCCACTGTTCCTGTGCAGAGCCCTGCCTTTGCACAGCCAAATCTTGGTCTGTTTTAGCCTGATGAACTTTGCTGGTCTCACCTTGATGACTCCCTCAGACCTCACCCCACCACGAAGGAACACAGGACCCCCATTGGGTGGTGGCTGGCCATGGTATATTCTAAGACTTTTTCTGAGTGGCTTCAGACCCAGCACTGGTGCCAAGTTTGAATCTATATCAGCCTGGTGAAAACCAGGTGCCCCTCCCTAGTGAGTCACTGAGAACCTACATCAGGCAACTCACACACTTCCAGAGACTCTTTCAGTGACTGAGCCTGACAGGCAGTTGGCAGATGAAGGAAGATCTCTGAGTGACTTTGGCCTTTTGATGACCTTATCCCAGGCTTGGTGTTGGTAGAAGCCATCCTTGTTATGAAGCTTGGTCCTTCCAATGCTCACCCAGTCCTCACAGAGGCAGCCACAAACTGTGGATCATTTTGTAGTTCCAAACAGGTAGCCCAGGGCTGGTCAGAGACAGTGCCTGATATCAACCTACATGGGAGTCCCTCCTAAGTGGACTAAAAACCAACACACCCAATGGCAGGATTCAGATCATATCAGAGTAAACTCAATTTGCTCCATAAGTGGCACACCCAAAGGGAGATCTTGGCAGTCATCAGACCCTGTTGGAGTGAATCAGCTCATACATTGTGGTAGTGTTGATCCCCAAGGCCAGCTGAAGGGGCAAACTCTATACCCAAGGATAGGCCAATGGCGATAAAAACTCAACTACAACAGGAGGGCTCACATAAACCCATACAAGGGGCATTTCTGGAGCACTGGAGCACCCCGATCAGCAGATCAGGGAGACTGTGCCAATGAGCCCTATGAGACACCTAGTATATAAAGCCACCACACCAAGACTGGGAGATACAACAGATCTACCTAACCCACAGAATCAAATACAGAGGCAGCCAAAATAGGGAGACAAAGAAACATGTCCCAAATGAACCAACAAGAGAAATCCCTGGAACAAAGAGCTAAATGAAGTGGAGACAAGCAACCTACCAGATACAAAGTTCAAAACAATGGTTATAAGGATACTCAAGGAACTTAGGGGAAGGATTGATGAACTCAGTGAGAATTTCAACTAAAAGATAGTAAGCATAAAACAGGACATTGAAACCATGATAAAGAATCAGTCAGAAATGAAGAATACAATGTCAGAAATGAAGAATACACTAAAAAGAATCAGAGGATTGAATCAGCAATTTGGAAGACAAGGTAGCAGAAAACACCCAATCAGAGCAGCAAAAATAAAAAAAGAATTAAAAAAAAAAAACGAGGATCATTTAAGGGACCTCTGGGACAACATCAAGCATAAAAACATCTGCCTCCTAGGGGTACCAAAGTGAAAGACAGAAAGAAATTGAGAAACTATTTGAAAAAATAATGACTGAATACTTCCCTAACCTGGTGAGGGAAAAAGAAAAGAAGTCCAGGAAGTCCAGAGAGTTCCAAACAAGATGAACCCAAAGAGGCCCACACAAAGACACATCATGATTAAAATAGCAGAGGTTAAAGAAAAAGAGAGAATCTAAAAGCAGAAAGAAAGTTACACACAAGAGAGCTCCCATAAGATTGTCAGCTGATTTCTCAACAGAAACATTTCAGGCTAGATGGTATTGACAAGAAATATTCAAAGTGATGAAAAGCAAGGAACTACAACTAATACTACTTCACCAAGCAAGGCTATCATTTAAAATTAAAGGACAAATAAATAGTTTTCTATATAATAAAAAGCTAAAGGAGTTCATTACCACCAAACCAGTATGAGAAGAAATGTTTTAGGGTTGTGGGCCAGGGCCCCAGTAGGGGGCGAGTGAGAGGCAACCCTATATTGATGTTTCTTTCCCTCTCTTCCTCCCTTATCCTCTCTCTAAAAATAAATAAGTAAAACCTTTGAAAAAATCACTTTAAATGTAAATGGATTAAATGCTTCAATTAAGAGACATAGGGAAGCTGAATGGATAAGAAAACAAGACCCATATATATGTTCTCTTCAAGAGATCTGTTTTAGATAAAAAGAAACACACATACTGAAAGTAAAGTGATGGAGAAAAGATATTTCATGAAAATGGAAAAAATTTGGGGTAGCAATACTTATATCAGACAAAATTTAAAACAAAGGCTATAATAAGAGACAGAGAAGATCATTATATAATGCAAAAAGGATCTATCCAGCAAGAGGACATATCCCTTGTAAACATTTATGAACCCAACATAGGAGCACCTAAGGGTATAAAGCAAACATTGATGGACATAAAGAGATTGACAGAAATTCAGTGATAGTAGGGAATTTTAATATCCCATTGACATCAATGACTAAGTCTTTCAGATAAAAGTCAACAAGGAAATAGCAGCCTCAAATCACACACTAGACCAGATAATACTTGATTAATATTTTTTGGATTATTTCACCCCAAAGTAGCAGAATATACACTCTTTTCAAGTGCACATAAAATATGGTCCAGGAGAGACCACATTTTAAAATACAAAACAAGTTTCAATGTATTTAAGAAGATTGAAATCATATCAAGCATCTTCTTGGACTACAATGGTACAAAACTAAAAATCAATTACAAGAAAAAAATTAAACAACACACAAACACATGGAGACCGAGTAACATGTTACTAAACAATGAATGGGTTAACAATGAGGTAAAGGAAGAAATCAAAAGATGCCTTGAAAAAAATGAAAATGAAAACGTAACAATACAAAATTTGTGAGACACAATGGAACCAGTCCTAAGAGCAAAATTCATAGCATTATAAGTCTATGTCAAGAAACAAGAAAAATCTCAGATAAACAATCTAACTTTATACCAAAGGGACTAGAGAAAAGGCAACTACAAAACCCCGAGTGAGTAAAAGAAAGAAAATAATAAAGATCAGAGCAAAAATAAACAAAGTGGTCTAAAAAATAATATAAAAGATCAATTAAACCAAGAGCTGATTCCTTGAAAAGATTTTTGAAAAGATTGGTAAATTTAATCAAGTTCATCAAGAGAAAAAAAGGGAAGATCCAAATAAAATTAGAATTGAAAGAGGAAAAGTAACAATAGGCACCACAGAAATATAAGGCATTATAAGAAAATATTACAAACAACTATATGCCAGCAAATTGGATAATTTGGGAGAAATAAATTCCTAGAAATATACAATCTTCCGAAGCTGAATTAAGAAGAAACAGAAAATCTAAACAGACCAAATGCAACTAATGAAATTGAGGCAGTAATCAATAAACTCCCAACAAACAAAAGTTGTGGACCAGATGGCTTCATGGGTGAATTTTATCATACATTCAAAAAAGAACTAATGCCTATTATACTCAAACTTTTCCAAAACGCAGTGGAGGAAGGAAGTTTCTTAAGTTCATTTCATGAGACCAGCTGTATCTAATTCAAAACCAGATAAAGACATATAAAGAAATAAAAATTATAGGCCAATATACCTAATGAACACAGATGCAAAATTTTCAACAAAATATTAACGAATTGAATTCAGCAACACTTTAAGAAGATTATACATCATGACCAAGTGGGATTTATTCCTGGGGTGCAAGTTTGGTGTAATATTTGCAAATCAATTAATCTGATACACCGCATAAAGAAAATAAAGGATAAAAAACATATAATCATAAATATAGATTCAAAGAAAGCATTTGACAAAAATCCAGTACCCACTTATGATAAAAACTCTCAGCAATGTGGGAATAGAGTGAACATACCTTGGACATAATCAAGGTCATATATGACTAACCCAGAACTAACATCATACTCAGTGGGCAAAAAGTAAATGTGTTTCCCTTAAGATCAGAAACAAGATAGGGATGTCCACTTTCACCACTCTTATTCAATGTAATACTGGAAGTCCTAGTGACAGCAATGAGAGAAATAGAAGGCATCCAATTGGAATGGAAGACATAAAGCTATCACTGTTTGCAGATGACATGATAGTTTATGTAGACAACCCTAAAGATTCCACCAAAAAACTACTAGGACTGTTAAAGGATACAAAGTAAATATTCAGAAATCAGTTGCATTTTTATTCACCAATAATGAACTATTAGAAAGGGGAACTGAGGAGGATCCAAGATGGCAGAGGAGTGAGTGGAAGTTAACATTAGCCTCCTCCCAGGACCAATCTGGAATTACAACTAAATTGTGGAGAAATCATCCAAAACAAACAACTGAACAATAGTGAGAAAGAAGCCTTATAACCTCAGACACTCCAAAGTGTCTATAATCTCAAAGACCCACTCCAAGACACATCATAATTAAAATGTCAAATTTTTTAAAAAAAGAGAGAATCTGAAAGGCAGCAAGGGAGGATCAGGAAGTAATATACAAGGGCACCCTGATAAGCATAGCATATAATTTCTCAATAGAAACACTATAAGCCAGGAGAGAATGGCAAGAAATATTCCAAGTAATGAAAAACAAATGCCTGCAACCAAGACTACTCTGATCAACAGGGCTCTCATTTAAAATGGAGGGTAAAATAAGGAGTTTCCCAGACAAAAGAAGGTTGAAAGAGTACATCTCCACCAAATCAGCTCTGCAAGACATGTTAAAGAGACTGCTTTAAGAAAAGGAAGAAAAATGGTGAGCGAGAGAGGAACACAGGTGTGAAGGAAGTAAAATGGCAATGAATAAGTACCTATCAATAATCTTAAATGTAAATGGATTAAATGCTCCAATCAAATAACATAGCGTAGCTGAATGAATAAGAAAACATGATCTGCACATATGCTGCCCACGAAAGACCCACCTCAGAACAAAAGACCTACACAGACTGAAAGTGAAGGGTTGGAAAAAAATACTCCAAGCAAATGAACAGGAAAAAAAATAGGCCTGGGTAGCAATACTTATATTAGACAAAATAGACTTCAAAACAAAAGCCATAAAAAGAGACACAGAAGAACACTTCATGATACACAAGGGAAGAATCCATCAAGAAGACCTAAACATTGTAAACATATATGTACCCAACAGGAAATATGTTGGAAAATCTTGAAATATGTTGGAAAATCTTTCAGAAAGATATAGACTGCAACACACTTATACTGGGGGATTTTAACACCCCACTGTGAACAATGGATAGATCTTCCAAATAAAATTTCAACAAGGATATTATGGCATTGAACAATGCCCTAGATCAAATGGACTTAACTGATACATATATATAGAACCTTTCATCCCAAAGAAGCAAAATATACATTCTTTTCAAATGCACATGGAATATTTTCAAAGACAGACTGCATGATAGGACACAGAAAAAGCCTGAACAAATTCTAGAAAATTGAAATCATATCAAGCATTTTCTTGGATCACAAGGGCTTGAAACTAGAATCCAACCTCAAGGAAAAAAAATCAGGAACATTCAAATCTCAGGAGACTGAATAACATACTATTAAACAATGAATGGGTTAAGAATGAGATCAAGGAAGAAATCAAAAAGTTCCTGGAAACAAATGAAAATGAATACACAACAGCCCAAAACCTATGGGACACAGCAAAGGCAGACTTGAGAGAGCAGTTCATAGAAATACAGGCCTACCTAAAAAAGATAGAAACATTTCAAATAAACAATCTAACCCTACAGATGCAAGAACTGGAGGAGCAACAAGAAGCAAAGCCCAGGGTGGGTAGAAAGAAGGAAATAATCATGATCAGAGCAGAATTAAATTACATAGAGACTAAGAGAACAACTCAAAGGATCAATAAATCCACGAGATGGTTCTTTGAAAAGATAAACAAAATTGACAAGCCTTTAAGCAGACTCATCAAGAAAAAAAGAGAGAGGACCCAAATAAATAAAATCAGAAATCAAAGAGGAGAAATTAAAACTGATACCAAAGAAATACAAAGGATTGTAAGAAATTACTAAAAATAACTATATGCCAAGTAATTTGAAAACTTGGGTGAAATGGACAAATTTCTAGAAACATATAATCATCCAAAACTGAATCAAGAAGAAGCAGAAAGCCTGAACACACTGATAACAGGTAGTAAAGTTGAAGCAGTAATCAAAATACTCCTGGCACACAAAAGCCCTGGTCTGGATGGTTTCACAGGAGAATTTTACAAAAAAAATTAAGGAAGAGCTAACCCTTATCCTTCTCAGACTATTCCAAAAAACCCAAGAAGAGGGAAGGCTCCCAAACTGTTTTTGAGGCCAGCATCATCCTAATCCAAAACCGGATAGAGAGACACACACACACAAAAACTAAAGGCCAATATCATGGGCCTATTGGCAAACCACAGCCACCAATTCATTAAAAAGATCATAAACCATGATCAAGTGGGATTCATCCTAGGGATGCAAGGATGGTACAATATTTGCAAATCAATAAACATAATACACTACATAAGCAAAAGGAAAGACAAAAATCACATGATCACATCAATAGATGCAGAAAAAGCATTTGATAAGGGATAGCACCCATTTATGATAAAAACACTCAGCAAAGGGGAGTAGAGGGAGCACTCCTCAACATAATAAAGGCCATATAGGAGAAACCTACAGCCAACGTCATACTCAATGAACAAAAACTTAGAGTTTTCCCTTTAAGATTAGGAACAAGACGAAGGTGTTCACTTTTACCATTTCTATTCAACGTAGTATTGGAAGTTACAGTCACAGTGATCAGACAAGAAAAAGAAATGAAAGGCATCCAAATTAGAAAGAAGGAAGCAAAACTGTCATTGTTTGCAGATGACATGATAGTGTACGTAGAAAACCCTGTAGACTCCACCAAAAAACTACTCCACCTAATAAGTGAATTTGGCAAAACAGCAGGATACAAAGTCAATATTCAGAAATTTTAGGCATTTTTGTACACCAACAATGAAATAACAGAAACAGAAATCAGGAAAAAAGTCTTATTTGCTTTAACAACAAGAACAATAAAGCACCTACGAATAAACCTAACCAAGGAGGTAAAAGACCTGTACTCAGAAAACTACACAACACTGAAGAAAGAAATTAAGGAAGACACAAACAAATGGAAGCATGTACCGTGTTCATGGATTGAAAGAACTAACATCATCAAAATGTCCATACTACCCAAAGCAATTTATAGATTCAATGCAATACCTATTAGAATACCAGAGACATATTTCACAGATATAGAACAAACATTTCAAAAATTTACATGGAACCATAAATGACTCCAAATAGCTTCAGCAATTTTGGGAAAGAAGAATAAAGTAGGAGGGATCACAATATCTGATATCAAACTATATTACAAGGCCACTGTAATCAAACCAGCCTGGTACTGGCATAAGAACAGACACATAGATCAGTGGAATAGAAAAGAGAGCACAGAAATAAACCCATGTCTTTATGGTCAAGTAATATTTGACAAAGGGGGAAGAAGCATAAAATGGAGTAAACATAGCCTTTTCAACAAATGGTGTTGGGAGATCTGGACAGCTACATACAAAAAAGTGAAATTCGAGCACCAACTTATGCCATACACAAAAATAAATTCAAGATGGATCAAAGACTTAAATATAAATCATGACACCATAAAAGTCCTAGAGGAGAACATAGGGAGGAAAATTTCATATATTCCATGCAGCAGTAGTTTTACTGATATATCCTCTAGAGCAAGGAATATGAAGGAAAGAATAAGCAGATGTGACTACATCAAAATAAAAAGCTTCTGCATGGCTAAAGAAAATATCAGCACTATGAAAAGTGAACCAACCATATGGGAAAGTGTATTTGTCAATGATACTTCAGACAACGGTTTGATCTAGAAAATATATAGAGAACTCACATGACTCCACTCCAGGAAGACAAATAATTCAATTAAAAAATGGGTAAAGGATCTGAACAGACAATCCTCCAAGGAGGACATACAGAGGACCCATAGACATATGAAAGGATGCTTAGCATCACAAGCCATCAGAGAGATGCAAAGTAAAACCACAAGGAGATACCACTTCTCACAGGTCAGAATGACCATCATAAACAACTCAAGAAACAAGTGCTTGCAAGGTTGTGGAGAAAAGGGAACCATAGTCCACTGTTGGTGGGAATGTAGACTAGTACAGCCACTGTGGAAAACAGTATGGAATTTCCTCAGAAAACTAACAATGGAACCGTCTTTTGACCCAGCAATTCCACTGCTGGGCCTATACCCTAAGAACCCTGACACAGAATCCAATTCAAAAGAACCTATGCACCCCAATGTTCATAGCAGCACAATTTATAATAGCCAAGTGCTGGAAGCATCCTAAGTGCCCATCAGTCATTGAGTGGATCAAAAAACTATGGTACATTTACACAATGGAATTCTACTCAGCAGAGAGAAAGAAGGAACTCCTACCCTTTGTGACAGCATGGATGGAACTGGAGAGCATTAGGCTAAGTGAAATAAGCCAGGTGGTAAAAGACAAATACCACATGATCTCACCTATAAGTGGAACCTAATAAACAAAACAAGGAAGTGAGCAAAATATAACCAGAGACATGGAAATAAAGAACAAACTGACAGTGACCAGAGGGGAGAGGGCAGAGGGATAAAAGGGGAAAATAGGGGAAGGGTCATCAAGGAACATGTATAAAGGACACATGGACAAAGCCAATGGGGGATAGGATGGGGGTGGGAGGTTGCATATACATGTGGGACCTG
>VMDR010004159.1:0-63139 GCA_007922815.1 Macrotus californicus
TCACTTTAACTGAAGCAAAAAAAAAAAAAAAAAAGAAGAAATAGAAGATTAAAAAAACTAAGAAAATGTCCAGAAAACGGAGTCAAAAGGAAGAGGGGAAAAAAAAGAGAGAAGCCATCCAGGAGACCCAACAGAATAACTCCCAGAAGGAAAAGACAGAGAAATGAGGGAGAAAAATCATCAAAGAAATAATTCAAGAAAAACAAAAAAACCCCAAACGTTCAGATTGAAACTCCAAATGGGGAGGATATGGGGCTGGAAGGGCCTGCCAAAGGCTAGCATAGTAGATGAACTGCCCCCAGACCCCAGTGTGTCACCCTGAGACTTTAGAACCCAGTGACAAAAGGAAGATCCCGCAAGCCTGCAGAGGGAAGAAACAGGTCACACACAAAGGACAAGGGTCAGATGGCTTCCAACTTCTCATCAGCAACTCTGGAAGTTAAAAGACAATATAGCAATGCCTTTAAAATTCTAGAGGACTTCCAGTCAAGATGGCGGCGTGAGCAGACATGCCTTGCCTCTTCGCACACCCATAACAAAATTACAACTAAAATATAGAACCACCATCACTCAAAACTGACAAAAATCTAGTTGAATAGAAGACTAACAACTAGAGAATTAAAGAAACCACATCCATCTAGACTGGTAGGAGGGATGCAGACGTGGAATAGCCCACATCCATGTGTGGTGGATAAAAATTCAGGAAAGATATCTCATGAGTAAGGAGTCCCAGACCCACACCAGGACCCCAGCCCAGGCCTCCAGTGCCAGGAAGGTAAGTATCCACAACTTCTGGCTACGAAAACCAGTGGGGATTGAGTCGGTGGGAGAAACTGCTGGAACCCGAAGCAGTTCCTCTTGGAACCCACAGACAAACTCACCTACTCAGACTAATTCTCTCTGGGCTCCAGTGACAGGGTGGCAGCTTGAGGGGCACCAGTGGCGTGCAGGGGGAGGCTGAGGTATCTGGCATCAAGGTGAGCAGAGACCATTGTCCTTTTTCTGGGCCCTCTCCACTGCACAGAGCCGGCAGACTGGGGCCATAGCTAAGATTCCATCAGCCTGGCTAACACTGTTTGACCAGCCTTGGAGATCCCCAGAGGCTCCGCCCCTTGCAACTTACAGGCCCACCCAAGCTGCTTTTCCACATGAATGGTCTTGGCTCATTTTTCACAACTTCCTAAATGCTCTCAAACAGGCAGCAGCTGGCCTCAGTAAGCTCGAGGCCTGGACCTATCAGCCTAGATTCACAACTTGGCTTTGCCTGGAAATCTCCAAGCCCGGCACCAGAAGCAGCCATCTCAGATTGCTTTACAGCTCAGGCAAGGTGGCCCAGGGCAAAACACAGGTGAGGGCTGACCTTAGTGTGTACCACCCAGGAAACCCCAGGGGCCAGCACACCTAGTGGACAGCTACAGACCATGCTGGAGCACCACGACCCTGCCCCTGCACAGCTGATCCTCCAAGGAGGGTGGAGGTTGGTGGTCAGTGGTCACAGCCAATTCCTGCAGCTAACTAGCCTGGAAAATCCCTCCCATTGACCTGCCAACAGCAACCAAGGCTCAATTACAAGAGAAGGTGTACTCAGCCCATATGAAGGGCACACCTTGAGTATGTAGCTTGGATGATAGGGGAGCCTGTGCCACTAGACCCTACAGGACACCTACTACATTAGGCCACACTACCAAGACAGAGACTCAAAGCAGCTCTACCTAATACACAGAAACAAACACAGGGAGGCTGCCAAAATGAGGAGACAAAGAAACATGGCCCAAATGAAAGAACAGATCAAAACTACAGAAAAAGGGCTAAACAAAATGGAGATAAGCAATCGCTAAGATACAGAATTCAAAATAATGGTTATAAGGATGCTCAAGGAACTTAATGTGAACCTCAGCAGCATAAAAAAGATCCAGTCAGAAATGAGGGATATACTAATTGAAATAAAGAACAATTTACAGGGAAACAACAGTAGAGTGGATGAAGCTGAGAATCAGATCAATGATTTGGAACATAAAGAAGCAAAAAACAACCAATCAGAACAAGAAAAGAGAATCCAAGAAAACGAGGATAGCCCTGGCTAGTGTGGCTCATTGGATTGAGCACTGGCCTGCGAACCAAGGGGTTGCCGGTTTAGTTACCAGTCAGGGCACATGCCTGGGTTGTGCAGGCTGGGTCCCTGGTGTTAGGCACGCAAGAGGCAACCACACACTGATGCCTCTCTCCTTCTCTTTCTCTCTCCCTTCCCCTCTCTAAAAATAAATAAATAAAATCTTTAAAAAAAGAACAAAAAAATGAGGATAGTGAAATCAGCCTCTGAGACAACTTTAAGCAATCCAACATTCGCTTCATAGGGATGCCAGAAAAAGAGAAAGAGCAAAATATTGGAAATCTATTTGAAAAAATAATGAAAGAAAATTTCCCTAATTTGGTGAAGGAAATAGACATGCAAGCCTAGGAAGCAGAGAATTCCAAACAAGATGGATGCAAAGAGACCCACTCCAAAACACATTATAATTAAAATGCCAAAGGTTAAAGATAAAGAGATCGAAGGGTGGGTGTGGGAGAATGGGTGAGAGGTGAGGCGGTTAATAAGTACAAATAGGTAGTTACAGAATAGCCATGGGGATGTACAATACAGGAAAGGAAAGGGAGTAGCCAAAGAATTTACACAAGTGATCCGCCATCGTGAACAAGGGTAAGGGGACTGCCTGAGAGAATTGGGTGTGCTGGGTGGAGGGGGGCAGAGGGGGAAAAATCAGGACAACTATAATAGCATAATCAATAAAATATAGTTAAAAATAAATACACAAAATTCTAGAGAAAAATGGCTACTCACTTAGAATTCTAACATAGCCAAAACATCAATCAAGAGAACAAAAGATATTTTCAGACCTTTGAAATCTCAGAAGCTTTACATCTCGTGACCCCCTTTTCTCCAAGTCACTGGAGGACATGCTCCACCAAACAAAGGCGTAAACCAGCAACGAGGAAGACACAGGACACTGGACTGAAAGATCCAGCAGAAAGAGGCCAAGGGACCCCCACCAGGTGAGGGGAAGGGGACTCCCAGGACAACTCGCCCCAGTGAGACCGGCAGCGAATGCTGGAAGAGCAGGTCCCGAAGGCTTCCACAGAAAGACAAGACAAATGAAACCTTGGGCCGTCTACATATCCTGAAAGGAGAAAGAAACGCTGGCAGAAAACCTGCAACCGAGTTAGTAGATTAAAAAAAACAAACATACCCTATGCAAACAGAGGAGTAACTCCAAGGAAAAGAGAGCTGACAAGTAAGAAAAGTTAAAGGAGCTACAATCCCTTTACATAGTCCCAACGACTAAGCTAACCAACATTACAATAAACTATTTGGGGAGGCTGGGGGGCTGGAAGAACATAAGAGAGGGCTCAAGGGGCCAAAGAGGGCCACTCCTTATCTTTCCTGGCAGGAAGGAGGTAAATGCATACTGCCATAAATGGAGGAGCCAAGCAGGAGTACCAGCACAGATATAAGGGCAAATTCCAAAAGGTCAACTGAGTTGAAAGAGATTGTCCCTCAGTGGGGACAAAGGGCTGCTATTTTTCCTAACAAGTCATGGGACATATATAAATTCACTAAAGATTAAAGACAAGACAATGAATGGGTTTTACCAGAAAAAGCGAGAGCGCACTAAGCAGAGAGAACAGGACATCAAGGGCAGTCTGGAGCTGCAGGGAATGAGGTGCCTACGTGGGAGGAAAGCAGTGGGAAAGGTCAAACTGCAGAGGGTGCATGGGGCCAGAGGCCACGGTCTGGCTACCACCCTGAGAGGTGCATGATCTTGCCTCTGCAGAAATGGACCTCAGGCAGAGAGCAATGCAAGCAAATCTCCCTCCTGAAAGGGCAACAAAGGGCAAGGCTGGAGGCAGAGACCACAGAAAAAGAGCAGGTGGACTCAATGGACCAGAACATGGTGACAAAGAACCTGGGTAACTCTGACAAAGTGGCAATACAGTTCTGCCCAGTGTGAAAGGGCCCTGGAAGGTGGGATGGATGGGAGCAAGGGCAGGGGAGATATCCAAGTGAACAGTCCTGTAGTTCCTAAGACGATACCTGAATTTTATTTTTCACATTCAAAGCCCTCCACCATAAGTCAGTTTACTCTCTGCTTCCAAGGTCTTTATCCTGTGAGCGTTTAAGGGGGGTGAGCAGTGCTGGGGAGAGAATGTAGATCAAAGTCCTACTGTCCAGAAATGCCTTCCCTAAGGCAAAAGACCTCACTCTGTATCACGCTGGGCAGATATGCTTGTGGAGGTAGGTGGGCAAGCATGTGAACCAGCTGGTGCGGCAGACACAGCAAGGCAGAAGCCTTCCAGGCAGAGAGCTGGGGGGCAGGAGAGTAAATGCCTCAGATGGCTGGAATGTGCCTAGGGAAAGAGGGAAGGCTCTGCAGGAAGGGAGGGATGCTCGGGAGGATGGTGTTGGTCCTGCAGGTAAGGGCGACAGAAGAGTGTGAGTGATGGGTTGAGCCCTGTATCTTGGGAAGGCCCCTCTTCAGGAGATTAGGGTAACAGTCACTAGGCCTCATCGGTGGGGACTGGGAAAGGGTACGACAAAGAACAAACGGGGAAGAGGGCGGGCATGTTCCTGGACTCCACGTAGGGTAAACCATGGAATGATGACGAGGAGAGAGAACACAGAACCAGGTGCCAGTTTGCAGCACGAAAATGAGTTTGATGCTTAGCATTTGACTCTGGGATGGGAGAGCTGGGAGAAATTTCCAGAAACATGTCCAGAGCTGACATCTGCCAAGTGCTTCACATGCACCAAGCACAGTGCTGAGCGCCCCACAACGCTAAAAGATGAATACCATTATTATTCTCACTTCAGGTTTGAGGGAACTGAGACTCAGAAGGATAGGCATCCCCCAAGTCTCCCAGCTGACAGGTGACAAAGTCAGGAGGCCACGTCCACCTCCCACAGCTCTGACTCTGTCCACACAGCCAGGAGGAAGCCCCAGGGGGGGCCATCAGTGATCCTGGAATGGATCTTATACTAGAAGGAAAAAAAAACCCACTACAAAACTGGAACAAATATGGTGTTTAAAGGATAACTGTTAATTTCCTAAACTCCGTGTCCCTACTGCGCTCACACAACAGAATATCCAAGCTTTTAGGTAACAGTTAAGTTTTAAGAAGTAAGAAGGCATGAAATACACAACTTACTCTCAAACACCTCAGGAGAAAAGAGCATGCACACATGCACAGAAAATGAGACCAAACAAAATGTGGCAAAGAGTAAAGTGGAGACTTCACTGCATAAAAAGTGAAAGTTCTTAGCCCCGGCTGGTATGGCTCAGTGGACTGAGTGCCAGCCTACAAACCAAAAGGTTTCAGGTTCGATCCCCGGTTGGGGTGCCTGCCAGGGTTGTGGGCCAGGTCCCCCAGTTGGGGGTATGGAAGAGGCAACCAATTGATGTTTCTCTTGCACATTGAAGTTTCTTTCTCCAAGTTTCTTTCTCCTTCCCTTCCCTTCTCACCTGAATGTTGCAAAAGGCCAGAAAGTGGAAAGTGGGAGAGTGTGGGGTGTAGGCAAGAGCAGCACAGGAAGCCTGGGTTACAACGGAGCTTCTCCGTGGACGGCCTGTTTACCACATATCACTGGCACATTATAGGGAGAAAAGCCCGAGAAGCGGCTTAGGAGGCGGGGAGGTCCCCAGCGGCCTCCGTCCAGCAGGCAGTTTCTGGAGCCTGGAGGTAGCCGGAGGGCAGGATGGGAGAGGCAGATGAGGTGGTGCTGAGGCAGCCAGTGTGCAGGCCTACGAGGACAGTCAGAGAAGGGAGGAGGTACTGGGGGAAGGGGAAGCGGTAGGGGTCCAGAGAGACAGGCAGAGGGACACCTGAATTTGAGAAAGACCAGAGGCCAGGACCCCATGACCAGGTGGAGGGAGGCTGGCAGGTTAAGGTCACATCCAACTGCCAGGAGGCATTTGTGGGGAGAAGAGAAGAGATATTTAAGTTAAGGACTTAGCTACTTCTCAGGCCCCCTTTGCCTGAGTTCGGGAGCCCGGCCTTACCTTGTGATAAACCTCAGGTGGGGAGGTGACTAAGGTGGGACAGAAGGAAGTGACTCCATGCGACAGGATCCTCTGGGCCACCCGAGCTACTCCCGAACCCACGTCCTCTGTGGCCTGAGAAAAGTCAACGCCAAATCCACCTGCAGCCACAGAAAAGAGGAGGTAGCACAGCGCTCCAAGCTCCTCCCCGGCGTCTCCACCACCGGGCCCTGGGCCCCACCATTCATCTGCACGTCGATGAAGCCAGGCGCCAGGATGCAGCCTCCGCAGTCCCGCTGCTGGTCGGCCACGAGCCGCTCCTCAAAGAACAGCTTCTCTGGGTCCACAACATGGCCCGCCCGCACCCACAGATCCTCCCTGCGGACAGAGAGGGGCCGGGGCTCGGATCGCGGCCCAGCACCCCACCCCCAACTGAACGTTGCTGAGCCCTGCGCCCGCCAGCCCCACCCCAGCAGTGCCAGGCCCCGCACCCACCGGCGCCACACACCACCTGAGCAGCCTCCGGCCCCGCAGGATTCGGCAGTTGGTGAACTGGAGCACCGGGGCCCGCATGCTGCCCTTCCCGTTGCGCATCTTGAACTGGGTGAGCCGAGCGGAGTGGCCCCTGAAAGCCTGCAGGCGACTGCTACTGCTTTCAGGGCAGTCTCGCTCACATGACTCCCAGCTGACTAAGGCGTTGTGCCACGTGACTGACGTGCCCACGTGACCACACCCGGCGGCCCGCCCCCTCCCGCAGGCCCACACAAGCGCTGCACACAAGCGTCCAGTCACATCCAAGAATTTTATTGGACAAGGCTCCAGGCCTGGCAGGCCCAGTACACTGCCTCGCAGCCGGGGCTGGAGGACAGTGATTCCATCCAAAGTCTCAGGGCACACGGTAACCCCACAAAGCAACACTCTAAAGATTACTATATAGTTGGGAGACAGGAGGGTTGCTCCACGAACGTGCGAACAGGTCAAATCTTTATAAATAAACATCCAGTGAAAATGACAACTCGAATTCATCCTTATACAGAGCACTCTAGGGCAGGTAGAGGGGTGGAGGTGGCCAGAAACCAGCATCCTCACTGGTTAGGGGACCTGGATGGGTGATGAGTGGGCCCAGATGTCCACGGCACGGGGCGGATGGGGCAACAGACGATGGGCACTAGGACACTGCGCATTTACAAGACCAACTACTGGGGGTGGGGGCAGCTGCCCCGTGCCTGTGTGTCAGGCTGTTCATTCTGGAATGAGGAGAGGGTGGTCTTTACATCATATTCTGTGGCTGGTGGGCTTGGAGAGGGGCTACTTTGTGGAGAGGATGAGAGCAACGATGAGACCATAGAGGCCCAGCACCTCTGCGAAGATGAGGATCAGGATCATGCCCACGAATAGTCGGGGCTGCTGGGCAGTGCCCCGCACACCGGCGTCCCCCACAATGCCAATGGCAAAGCCAGCTGCCAGCCCACTCAGGCCCACACTCAGGCCAGCGCCCAGTTGGAGGAAACTCCTGAGGGAGAAAGGACACAGGATAGACATTAGCTGCCTGCCTGGGGAAGATGGTGGGAAAGGGCCATTAGCCAGATGCCCATTCCCCAGCCCCCCCCCCCCCCCACTGCCCTGTGCAGTGGCCTGACCCCAGGCAGGGGGTGGGTGTGGTGAGAGGAACCCAGCACTCACCTGTAGAGACTGATGCTTTCATTCAAGGAGTTGGCAATAAGGACTGCCACCACTAGGCCATAGATGGCAATGATACCAGCCATGACCACAGGGATGATGGACTTCATGATCAGCTCTGGCCGCATGACAGACATGGCCGCAATGCCGGTGCCACTCTTGGCTGTACCATAGGCAGCACCCAAGGCTGTTGGGGGTGAGGGGAGGCAAGGTGAGCCCAGAGCATCTGAGGCCAGGACCCAGGGTGTAGCTCTTGACACAGTTGAGGGCCACCTCATCACAGGCAATGGGGAAATGAAAGTGGCACCCAGCCAGGGGCAGGAAGTGGCCCTCAGGGGAAATGATCACAGCCGAGCACTCAAGGAATCTAGGTAATGAACGGTTCCTTTCTTCTACCAGAGGTCCTTGTGGCTGTTGGCTGTGTAGCCTATGTGAGCTCCTGCTCTGCTAGGAAACCCCTACCTGGGCACACCAGAACTCCCCAAGCCTGGTATACCGAACCCAGACTCCCAAGGAGCTTTAGCTCAGCTGCTCACAACCTAAAAGGTGGACTTCCACAGCCCAGCAGCAGTCCCACAGGGAAATAGGCAGCTGGGCCCCTGAGGCCTTGCTGGAGATTCTGGACACATTTTATCCCACCCAGATTCTCAGGCACTCAGGTCAGAAAAGGCTTGGAAAAGCACGAAATGATTGTGTCAGCAGCCCAAATGTCAGGCCAGGGTCAGCCCCCACTGGCCCTAGGGCTATGCCCAGGGACAACATGCTGGAAGAGCCCCACTGCACACAGGGCCTGACCACTGGTCAAGGAAAGCAGCCTGGCAAGTCCTGTCCTCCCAGGCTAGTTTCCCAACACTCCCAGCCCTAGGACACACTGCTGGAAGGGCCGCCATCTGTGGATAGGATGAACATACCCTCAGCCACACAGCGGGCCTAGCCCCTTAAGTTTGGAGAGAATCCTCTCTAAATAACCAGAAAAGGTGAGCCAAGAAGACAGGGCACAGGAAGACAACAGGTATGTGGAGCCATCACCCAACCCAACTGTGAACCCTTGGCAGACCCCCCAGAAGTCTGGCTTCTGCCCCAGGCCTCCAGTAATGGAGATAGGGGACTCTAGGGCAACCTGTCTCTTCCTCTTAACACTGCCCTCCTGGAAGTTTCCCTTTCCTGGCTTCTGTCTTCAAAGTCTAGACTAACTTTTGCGTAGAAGAGCCACACAGGGCCAAGGCAGCTCTTATGACTCCCGTCACCTGCTCTCCAGGGTCCTACTATGCTTCTTGAGCAGAGGACAACAGGGGTAGAAGATGGAAAGAACCAAGACAATCCTGGCCATTCCTCCGCACATTTTATTCATCTATTTGGGCCACAAAGTGCCTACTCTGTTCATCACTAAGCAGGGCTAAGTTCAGAGGGACGCTGCCTTCTCAGGGCTCTAAAGGTCTGGTGAGAAGACAGACATGGCACCTCCAAGCAGTGACATGTTCCAGGAAAGTGAGGAAGGTAGTGATGGAGTCTGGGGAAGAGCTGCATAGAGGTGACATCTGAGCAGAGGGGTGACGGTGAGCAGGAAGATTCCGAACAGCATGAATGAAGATTCTAACCAAGATGGCACTGGATGGGGAACTGGAGGGAGAAGGCAACGGTGGGGGCAAGGGGATCAGCCATGCCTGCCTCTTCCCCATGGTCCCGGAGGCACCTCAACACTGCCTTGCCTAGACATTCAGTGACTTCAGCCTGCCCAGGGCCTGTCTTCATGAAGCCTTTCGTGGAACTCTCCTGGTTACAGTGCCTTCTTTGGGCTTCTACTGCATGCCCGGCACATGAGGCTGTGTCACATGGCAAGGGGTCAGTGCCATGACTTGTTACTCAAGGGGGAGAGCACAGGCTGCCACATGGCACTGAGTTTACATGGAGATCGTTTACAGGGAACTTGGTATCATAGCCAGTTGCAAGAGGCAGGAAGTCACCTGGGCCCTTCTCTCAGAGGACAGCAGGGAGATCATGTAGCTGGGGCCAAGGAGGCTACAAGAGAAACAAAGGGAAGAAAAAGAGATGACCATCAGGAGAGGAAAGCGGTCTGGCTGGGCAGCAGCGGGTTCTGAAAAAGCTCTGGATGCCAGCTCCGAAGGCCATGCCCGACAGGGCTCCAGATCCAGTGGCAGACAGGAAGATTGTGATTAGACGGCAGTTCCGGGAATGCAGGACCGAACAGAGGGTGCCCACCAGCAGGGAGGAAGTCACAGAAAATATGGAAAAGGAACAACTGAAAGCTTTGTGGAAGGTATGATGAAGAAAGAACTGACAGGACTTTTTTTTCGTCACAAGTTAAGAAAAAAGGGGAAGCTGAAATGGGAGACGGGAACTGGGAAGACCTGAGAGTCGAGTGGGCCCATTTGGTTGTAAGAAGACCAATCAGCAAAACCCTACGCAGGCCAAGGGCAATCTAGGCCAGGAGCTGGGGACAGCTTGGAACCAGCCAGGCAGCGACACCTGATGCCTGAGAAACGAGGGGCTTGTTCACAGAGGTACAAGGAGGTGGATGAAGGCAAGCCTGGGAGAAAGACATGTTTAAAGAGAGAACTGAAGTCAGTCAACCACATTAAGCCCAATGTAGGGAAGGGAACAGGAGTGAAACCGCATTCAAACCAACAGGAATGAGTGGCCTCAATCACCAGGAGCCTGGGGCAAGCAAAAAGCCCTGGGCCAGTGCTATCCTATTCTCAGTAACTCTCTGAGACCCACTGCTCAGGCTCAACCTGCAAGTACCAAGTTCTAGGAGAAGAACGAAAGCACCTGGTCAACAGGGAGGCCAGGAGCTAGGTACAGACAAGGGCTCAGGAGGCAAACTCAGCTTCAGGAACAAGCAGTGACAGCCAGAATCCCATGTGGGCAGGCATCTGTTTTGTTCATTAATGTCTCCATGCGCTTGGCACATAGTAGGAGCTCAATCAAGACTTGTTGAATGAATGAAGGCACAAGCAGCACCCCACAGGTGGCCAAGCAAAGCAAAATCCCTGGAAGCAAAACACAGAATAGGCTGGGGTAAGGGGGCACAGTGACCTGCTTGGAGGCCTTGGAAAAGTTAGCCCCTGAAGATGTGGAAAGAGGAGCCACTGGCTGGGAGGGAAGGGGAAGTCCAGACCACTTCTCCCACCACAAATGATCTCTTACTCGCACATGATGGGAAGGGCAGGGTTCACTCAGTAGCCCGTGACTGACAGGCAGGCTCAGGGACAGGGAGGCCCCCAGGAGAGCCGAGTCCCCAAGTCCCCTCCTCACAAGTGTTTACAGTCAGCAGAGACTGTTTGGTGTTCAAACCCTCAACAAACCTACCTGGGGAGCCTCCCAATTCACCAAGTAGGGTGGGGCAGGGCGTGGTCATCAGAGCCAAAACCAGACCTAGACCAGGCCAGACCAGTCGATGGGGAGTGCATCTGGACCAGGACTCACCTCACTGGGTTGCACATTCCTGAGCCTACCCCAAAGTCCTTCTCCCAGGTAGGCCAATTTTCACTCAATTCGACGCTATAGGACTGCCAAGATTCAACTTCAAAAGCAGGGTGCCATAAAAAACCCTGGAAGGCCCCTTTCTCCATACCTAGGCCCCCCCCCCTCCCCATACCAGGCCTCAGGGAAGGAAAGGGAGATTATGTATTCTTTCATTCATTGGGGTCAGAACTAGAACACTCTCCTAAAGACGAAGACCCAATCCTCTCAACACCGAGGCTCTGTGCAACCTTCTCACCCATCCCAGAGCAGCTTCTCAGCGAGTGACAACACAACACTGATGCGGGCCAGACTCCTTGGCCTGTTTGATCCCCCCTCAATTCCAAACACTCCCACCTCTGGGTCCCTGCCTGCTCTCAACACCAACTCCTCAGCCCAGCTTTCCCAACCCACCCACACAGGGCTATTGGGAAACAGTGACAAGTCCCAACCGGAAGCACCTACCTCTGGGTACAGACCCACCTAACCCACGACAGGGTGGGGGGAAGGGAAGGGCTGTGGACCTCGGCTGAGAGCGCCCCGGCCCGACTCCCCCGCCCCCGCCGTCCAAAGACAGGGCCGGCCCCGCGTCGGGGGAGCTTTCCGACTTATGATGTCACACCTGCCCGCAGGACTGGGAGGAGACGGATGCAAAGCAAGCGCAGGACCGCGTGCATCCACCCCAGCCTCCCTCCCTCCCTCCTCTCCCGGGGCTAAGATGGCAGCGGCACCGCCGCCCCACCCCCGCACCGTCACAGACTTGGAGCAGGGCGGCCGACCAGTGTACCCCCGGGATACCCTTGGGACCCGCACTCCAGCTTAGCCCGTATGCCCTGCACAGGACGCCCGATGGCCCAGGCAGCCTTCTTGGGTCCCGAACCCCGCCCGCGGTCACGTGAGGCCTGGGACCCCCAAAAGCTCGGAATTACGTCAGAGTGACGTCACACACCGGACCCCGGCGAGCTGTGGGCACGAGTACCACACGTCCTGGCGCCCCCCGCCTCCCGAGTCCCTCCTGCCGCGGCGCTCACCGCTGAAGACCATGGCGGCCGAAGCGCCCATGACCGCGAAAAAGGAGGCGTACTCGGGGCCGCTCTTGGCCTCGGACATGTCTGCGGGTGGGGAAAGGGCGAGGTCAGCGGGCCGAGGTGGGGCCGAGGACCGGCTGGGCGAGGCGGGAGGGCGGCGAGCGGCGAGCGAGAGGCGAGCAGGGAACAAGCGACCAGACGGCAGCGA
Organism: Macrotus californicus; assembly: GCA_007922815.1. Classification (NCBI taxonomy): domain Eukaryota; kingdom Metazoa; phylum Chordata; class Mammalia; order Chiroptera; family Phyllostomidae; genus Macrotus; species Macrotus californicus. The sequence continues at coordinate 12,432 of VMDR010004159.1, forward strand.
AGGCGATCGGCCAGTCAGCCGCTGCGCTCTAAATATCAGCACCGCAGAACAAAATGGCCGCAGCGGCCGTGTCACATGACTCTGTCCCCGCCCCCTCGGCCCGTACCACTTCGTGCCGGTGGGGCGCCACAGGCCCGGCACGCCTTAGCAGCTCGCTGACCGCCCCAATCCCGGGCCGCCACCGCGCCAGCCCTGACTCGCGTTCCCCTCCAACTCGGCCTCCGCGGATGCGCTGCGACACCACTCGGCGCCTCGGACCCCACGGCGCTGCGCCCGTCGGATCCCCCTGCCGGGGCGGGCGGTGGCGCGCTATATTATCATACGGGGCTGGACGTGGAGGTGCTCCGCCTCCTCTGCGGCTGCGTGGCGCCAGCCGGTACTTGATTCTGTGGCTTCTTTTTCTTTGCATTTTGTGGCGCGGATCATGGCCGTTGTGTTCTCACGGCCTTGACCCCAGAGACCCAGAACCACTCTCTCCTCCTCTTGGAGCGGGAGCGGTCTGAGTTCCGAGCAGACCGAGCCAAATCTCGAGTCCCGGGCGCCTGCCTCATCTGCTCCAGCCCCCGGGGAAGCCCCTACTTGTGAAGTCCTGGCCTCTGCTTGTGTCCCTCGGTCGCTCTACCCCGACCCGGTCCCCAGACCCACCAGCCCCTGACCTAGACATTGGTGACTTCTCTCCTGGCTTCCTAGGAAAAGGACCCCCGTCCCCGGCATCTGTCTCCTGTCTTGCAGGGACCTAGACTACAGTTGGGGGGAGGGATGTCATTGCTTCTCAAGATGATGGCGTGACTAGTTTGAATTTCGTCAGTGTTGCGACCTGTGGAGGCTTCCCCGGATTCTAGGGTCCCTGTCCTTCCTGTCCCCACACAAAGGTTGCACCTGCAGGGCTGCACTTATTTCTGGAGCCGCACCTAATGGTTTCAGCCCAGCATGCAGTCTGGCCCGTAACTGACTGCCCTGCTGATCCCAAGTGGTGGTCTGGTACCCCAGCTGTCTTCCTTATCTACCCACCAGCTCTGATACCCTATGGTCTTTTGTCCCTTCCCTCTTAGGAGCCCTGGGTGACTGCCTTCTGGGTGGGTCTCTCTTGAGCTCCAAGCCCTGGTTCTGACATTAAAGAGTTTCCCTGAACATCCTAGGTGCAGCTGTCCTCAGTCTTCTCCCCATGGGCTGTGGGATTCCTGGGCCTGACCCTCCCACTGGACTCTCAGTCCCGTCCTTTAGAACAGGAACCTCCGTCCTAGGTCTGCCACCCTAAACTCGCGGAGTCCACAGAAGTGCCGGTTCTGTCCTGTTTGAAAAGAGAGAAGGCTACCACCACATGGCTACAGCCCTCCACATTTCTCTCTGCCCTAGACTCTTCTTGAAAGAGGAATCTTTACTCTGTGTCTCCACTGCATCTGCCTTCTATCCCTCATCCCTCCCCAGCTCCTTGCCTTTGCCAAGGTCACCGGTGACTGCCATTCCTCTAAGCTGAGGGACAATTGTCAGGCTTTCTGAGTGGGTTTCTGTTGCTGCGACCCGCTGCCCACTCCTTTACAGCTTCTTCCTTTCCTGCTCATTTCCTGCAGCCCAGACACCCTATTCCTTTCTGGAGTCACAAGGAGTGGCAAGGACAGGCCTAGGTCCTGTAGTGGGTTCTCCCCTCACTGGGTGATCATGTCTTCCGTCTGCACCTTCCTAGCTCTGCCCCAGGACCAGCCCCCATAACTGCAGACACTTAGGTTCTAGGGCCAGGGAAGACAGGCCAGGTAGCTGGCTCTGGCTGGGGTTCCAGGGAGGCAGCATACAAGGGGAGAATTCAGATCAGGAAACGGAGGCACAGAACAGTCCACAGGAGGCAAAGTGCACAGAACTCCAGTGTGGCTGAAATTCCAAGACTGAGAAGTCAGGACCGTTCCCTCACGGAGCTCAGGGAGCCATTCAGCTTCGATCCCGGTGCTCTCATTTTCTGCCCAAGTTCTGGTACAAGACATCACGTGGGGTCTCCAGTGGGGCTGCTGACACTTCAGACAAGCATGTCTCACACTGAGCTTACCTTCCACCCTCATCACCACTAACCAGCTTCCACTTGGTTATTTCCATTTGGGGCAAGAGACACACCCATCTACCCTCCCGCTCACACCACCAGCCTTCGAGTCATGCACTGCTCACTCTTTATTACTCACCAAACCCCAAAGTTCCTCAGCTTCCCAGCACTCAGCTGTGACCCACCAGCAGCCTGATGCCCCTTGGGTAGGCCTTCATTTCTGTCCTGGGGCTTTCCACAGCCTCTGCACGGCCGGCCTGTTCAGTCTTACTGCCCTGCTCCAACCCATTCTTCACCTTAAAGCTACAGAATCTTCCTAACTGGCGCATCTGACCAGTCTGTCTCCTGGAATCCTTCAGTGTCCTTCTAACATAGGCTGGACCCTTGGTGTCTCTTCACAGGCCTTCCCCATTTCTTTTTTCTTTTTTTTTGGAATTTTATTTTTTTCAATTTTTAAAAAATTTTATGGTTGTTCAAGTACAGTTTTCTGCCTTTCCCCCCACCACTCCCCGCCACCCCAGCCATCCCCACCTCCCTCCCCTGATTCCACCCCGCCTTAGTTTTGTCCATGTGTCCTTTATAGTTGTTCCTGAAAACCCCTCCCTGCATCCCCCCATTTTCCCCTCCCACCTCCCCTCTGGTTACTGTCAGTTTGTTCTTAATTTCAATGTCTCTGGTTATATTTTGCTTGCTTGTGTATTTTGTCGATTAGATTCTAGTTAAAGGTGAGATCATATGGTATTTGCCTTTCACCGCCTGGCTTATTTCACCCATTTCTTCCCCTTGTGTTGCCCCCTTCCTCACCTGTGTCCTTGAGCCTGAAGTTCTCTCAATACTAACTTCTACTTTTTATTTTTTTTTATTTTTATTTAGAGAGAGAAAAACATCATTTCGTTGTTCCATTTTATTTATGCATTCATTGGTTGTTTCTCGGATGTACCCTGCCCAGGGATCAAACCCACAACCTTGCTGTATCAAAACGGCTCTGTAACCAACTGAGCACCCAGCCAGAGCTCTTCCTTTCTTCTTACTTAAGGAATGCTACTCAGTCTTTAGAATGTACAATGCCGCTTCCTCCAGGAAGCTCTCCTGATCTCTCTTTCTCCTCCTCAGCCCCTTTTTCATTTCTTGTACTCCATTACTATTTTTTTTCCACTCACTACCTTCCCCACTTAGAGTCCCTGTGCCTCTTTTACTGTATCTGCAACCCCTGGTAGGGTGCCTGGTGCGTACAGCTAACATTTACTGATCATTAACTATGTGCAAGGCCTGTTCCAAGCATTTATTGGGGGATTAGCTAGTCCTCACAATGACCTCTGAGGGAGATTTCACCATTACCTTCATTTGGGGAAAAGGAAGTAGGCCTAGGAAGGTTAATTGTCTTGCCCAGGGTCAGGCAGCTAGAGAGTGGTGGAAATGAAACTCTGAGTACACAGGTTGGGCCTGGTCCATGTGGCTCATGCACCACCGGCCTCCTACACCAGGGTTCCAGGAGCATCTGGTGACCAGTGATGGAGATAGAAGGGACCCAGGTCACCTTGCTCTAGCCCTCCCAGCACTGGGCAGGGCTCTGAAGGGGCTGTGGAAGGAAGTGGCCAAGGACACACACCTCTGCCTTCTTCCTCACAGCTAAGTCCTTGGCTTAAAACCACAATGTCATGAGCCCCTGGCCTGTCACTGTGCAGGTCAGAATTTCCAAGAATAAAGAAGGAGGGGCTTTGGGAAACTTACATCAGAGACCCGGATAGGGAGGTATAGAGAGGTATGGAGTGAGGCTTTGACTCCTCCAAGGGTTTTGAGGGGGACAAAAGGGCCCATTGTCCACATTGAAAGATGGTGGCAGAGAGAAGTCCAATGGCACTTTGCAATACCTGGGGGAAGAGAGGGGGATGGCTGCGGAGAAAAAGACACTAAGATTCCAAATGGCCTCAAATGATTGGAAAAATGAACTTATCTGAAGAAGCCATTTCAAAAGGAGAAAGAAGACCAGACGGCCTGAGCATGGCCTTAGGAAGAACACTGGGAAACCGAAGACAAGCAAGCGTCCGGGCAGGGTGGCCTCTCCCTGTGAGCAGTCCCAGGCTCCCTGTGAGTTGCATGAAGATAAATCAGAGAGGGCATAACGCTGAGAGATGCCTCCCTTGCTCTCTTGACCTAGCTAGATAAGTGTCACGTGTGACCCAGGCAAGGCTGGGAGGAGGTGGGATAAAAACACAGTTGTGCTAAGTTGGGGAGAGGAGCAAAGGTGATTTTTTGTATAATTTTTAAAATAGGGTTTAAAAAATGATACGTTATTTCATTTTTAAAAAACTTAATTTATTTATTTTTAGACAGAGGGGAAGGAAGGGAGAAAGAGAGGAAGAGAAACATCATTGTGTGGTCTCCTCTCGCATGCCCCCCACCCCAAGGCGTGTGCCCTGACTGAGAATCAAACAGGTTCCCTTCAGTTCACAAGCTGGCACTCAATCCACTGAACCACACCAGCCAGGGCTATTTTTTTTTAAATTTATTGATTGATTTTAGGGAGGGAAGGAGGGAGAGAGAGGTAGAGAGAGAAACATCAATTTGTTGTTCTACTTATGTGTGCATTCATCGGTTGCTTCTTGTATGTGCCCGAATCAGGGATCGAACTTGCAACCTTGGTGATCAGGACAATACTCTAACCAATGAAGCTGTCTGGCCAGGGCCACAAGTTATTATTATTATTTTTTGAATAAAATATGTCCCCTGTAGGCAAACACAGCATGGTACAAGCAGGACCTGACTGACACACACAAGGGTCACTGGTAGAGGGTGCCCTACAGCTGTCTCTGATGACCAGGCGTGGGTGTGAGGCTCTCTCCCTGGGCCAGCCTGAAGGAAAGAAGGAAGGAAGCACTGTCTGGTGTGGCTTGGTGGACTGAACACCGGCCTGTGAACTAAAGGGTCGCCAGTTTGATTCTCAGTCGGCGCATGCCTGGGTTGCGGGCCAGGTCCCCAGTGGGGGACACCCGAGAGGCAACCACACATTGATGTTTCTCTCCCTCTCTTTCTCCCTCCCTTTCTCTAAAAATAAATATATATATTTTTTTAATATTTTATTTCTTTTTTAGAGAGGGGAAGGGAGGAAGAGAAACATCAATGTGTGGTTGCCTCTCACATGGCCCCCACTGGGGACCTGGCCCGCAACCCAGGCATGCGCCCCGACTGAGAATCGAACTGGCGACCCTTTAGTTCACAGGCCGGTGTTCAGTCCACTGAGCCACACCGGCCAGGGCAATAAATAAAATCTTTAAAAAATACATTTAAAAGAAAAAAGGAAGGGCAGATGGACAGAAGGGAGGGAGGAGGAATTTTGCGGGTTCCAGTAAATCAGAACCTGGCACTGAGCCTGACACAGGCAGCAGTTTCTCAGATAAGGGGCCACAAGGGGCATTGACTGCTCCGGACCCTCCCTCTGGTCTGGTATCAGCATCCTGAAGGCCAGTACAACCTCCTCACCTCCACCAGTCAGGGTTCACAACCTCTGGGCCCCGTCTGCCTTCCACCCTAAGCCACTCATCTGACATTTAGTGAGCATCTACTATGTGCAGACACCAAGCTAGGCTATGAGGATAAAAAAATCTAGGAAAAGAGCTCTTAACCTCCAGGAGCTCACGGCCATCGGGGCTGGACAATGATGTCCCAGCTAAACTGGAAAAGCAGTTACTAGGTGCAGAGGTGATACAAAGGAGGGAGGGGCTGGGTGGCCTGGACTGCCTGCAGGGCGGTGATCTTGGAACAAGTTATTGAAAGAAGAAGAGGGTTTGAGTAGGAAAAGACATGATTCAGTTTGCATTTAAATTGCAGACCATCCCAATCCTGGAATGCTGGGCAGCTGCTCATAAGATGGAAACAGGTGGATACATTCTGGTGTGGATGATCTCAGGCAGTTAAGAGACAAGAAGCAGGGTGGGGAAGAGTGCACAGGTGCGTTAGTTACCTGAACGTGCATGCACACCCTGCTAACAGTGGTGGTCCCTGGGGACCCGAGGGGGAAGGAGACTACCTACTATGGATAGTCCCATATGTACTGCTTTTTTTTTTTTACTAGGTGTGCATTTGACCTTTCAAAAACCATAAGACAGGCAGGAGTGGGGAGCAAGTGTTCAATGGGCACAGGGTTCCTTTTGAGGCATGAAAATGTTGTGGACCTACACTCTGGCTGATGTGGCTCAGTGGATTGAGCGCCAGCCTGTGAACCAAAGGGTCACCAGTTCAATTCCCAGTCAGAGCACATGCCTGGGGTGTGGGCCAGGTCCCCACTAGGGGGTGTGTGAAAGGCAACCACACACTGATGTTTTTCTCCCTTCCTTCCACTTTCTCTAAAAATAAAAATCTTTAAAAAAAATGTTGTGGATCTAGAAGTGGTGGTTGCACAGCCTTATGAATGCACTAAATACCACTGAATTGTACTGAATTGTTCACTTTAAAATAGTTAAATTTGGCCTTGTCCAGGTGGCTCAAAAGGTTGCAGGTTCTATTACAGGTCAGGGCATGAACCTAGGTTGCGAGTTCAGCCCTTGGTTGAGGTGCATATGGGAGGCAACCAATGTTTCTCTCTCTCCCTTCCTCCCTCTAAAATCAATAAACATATCCTCAGGTGAGGATTAAAAAGAAAATAAAATGGTTAAATTCAGTCTTCAAAAAGATAAAAAACAAAGCACTTCCGTAGCTGGCACATGATTACCATGGACCAGGGCCAGAAAGGGGCCCACAAGAGGTGGTGGTGGGAGGAGGGGAGGGTGTCCTGCCTTGTCAAGCCCCTAGCAGACACTGTGGCCACCTGAGCTGACCTGGCCTGAGGCAGGCAGGCTTCTGAAACATCCGCAGTTTCTCAGAAACTTCTCTGCACCCCGGCCCAGGCCAGGGCACTTTTCACCAATTCTGGTCTGTCACAATGTGCTACTGTCAATCACAGGAGGACCCTAAGCATGCTTACAGTAAAAAGCTGTTACTGCCAGAAATATTGGTGGCATTCCCCAACCAGAGGCTCCAGAAACGCACAGTGCCATGTGAGACCAGTGCACGCCCATTTCTCTTCCAGTGTCACCCTGGACGACACCAGCAGCACAGGCAGGACCACATGGGGGCTCCTGCTCTCCTGCTGACTGTCTCAAGGGGAAGGAGTGGGGACTCACAGTGTTGTCTCCTGGGAAACAGGAGCCGCAGGGAAAGTGTCCTGGTGCAGGGGCTCTGCAGCTGACTGAGGGGTGGAAATGGCCTATGTAAAGGCCCGAAGGCAGAGGCTGTTGGTTCAGAGGAGGAAATGAAAAACAGCTGGCACCAAGCCTCCATGCACCTGTCCTAGCAGGACTTTTCAACCCTGGGCCTGGGCAGCAGGCAGCGGGAGTGCTGACAGGGTCTGTGTCTTGAGGCAGCTACAAAGGAAGAGGGGGCAGGAGCCTGTCTCCATCCTGAGGGACAGAGTGGGGAAGCAGAAGGAAAGAGAGAAGCAGCAGTTTCACAGGAGTGGGGCAAAAGCAGACCCCCCCCTCCTCCACAGCAGCTCCAGGAAGGGAAGGGCACTGGGACGAGACAGATGGAGAAAAAAAGGTATAATGTTTTTCTTTAGATTCTATAGGTACGCCGAATTAAAATCCTAGGTATTAGAAAAGGTATTAATATTGATTTCTATGACCTTCCAGATAAAATACTCTCATTTCGATGAGCATGACTTTTTGATACTGAATTTTCACATGACAGGCAGGGATCCAAGCAATTCTTGATGGAGACATTTGGCCACTCCTCTCATTCCTCTTATTTATGGAGCGTGTCTGTCTACATGACAGGCTGTGTGAACAAGAGAAAACAAAACAAAACAAAAGGACTTGGCGCACACCGGCCTTGGCAGCACATGGAGCAGGACATCCCTCTCCTGTAGTGGGGAGAAACTCTTCTTACTTCTTGGTCGGCTAATGCAGTCTTTTAAATTCCTCAAGGGAGCAATACTCCTTCAAGCCGGGGGCTTCGTTCTCCTCCGCAGATGTCAGTTCTGAAGGTGCTGTACCCAGGGTTCCCCATCCCACTGCAATGTTTTTGCAACAGATACTTCAGTGATGTTGTTGCGTTTGTTCTCGTTTTGTTGATGATTCAAATTAAAACTGACCATATTACTAAACCACTTATTTTCACCTTTCCAAAGCTGCACTGTGTTGAAAGCCACACTTTCTCTCATGACACATTAGTTTCTATATGATCCTTGCAATTTTTTATCACATTTATTTACATGCTCCGGTGTCAGTCCAGTTATCCATGTTTCAGACAATAACCAACCTACACTGGAACGGAAGGTAAAAATTATTCACATATTTTTCTCTTCAATCTTTAACTCATAAGTTTTTGACAAACACGTCCTTTGCCAGTCCATGCCCTTCAGTATGAAATAGAGCAGAGGTTTGCTCCTCTTTGCATGAAGATAAAAACAAGCTGGGACTGGTCCTGGCTGGGTAGCTCAGTTGGTTAGAGCGCCCTCCCAACATACCAAGGTTGCGGGTTCTATCTCTGATTAGGGCACATACAAGAATCAACCAATTAATGAAGAAGTGGAACAAGATTCATGTTTTTCTCTCTCCTTTCTTCTTAAAAAAAACCCAACAAAACAAACAGGCTGGGACCACTCGCACTACACGAGCTTCACCCTGTTGTTGATGGCCTGCGGGACGGCAGCATCGCCCTAGTCAGGGTGCTTCTGACAAAACAGCTTCTCGCTGGTGCGCTAGCGGAGCAGCCAGATAATGCGCCTGTGGACTCAACAACCTGAAGTAGGTTTAGTTAGTTGTTGTCTGTCATGTCATGGGTCAGTCTGTCCATTGACTTTGCTTCCTCAGTCCCAAGGGCAGTGCTGACAAATTCTACATGATCGGGAGCATGTCTGCAAGTATGTGGATGCATTTCATCTTTAGCAACAAATCACATGAGGCTGTACCTAACTTCCTGAGTACAATCCGACATTGATATAACAAGATCATGCATTTTTTTACACCAGGTTTCTTTTTCCAGATTTATTTTTAGAGAGAGGGGAAGGGAGAAAGAGACGGAGAGAAACATCAACGTGAGAGAAAAAGCAATTGGCTGCCTCTTGTACATGCCGCAACCAGGAAACAAATCCACACCCCATGCGTGTGCCCTGACCAGGAATTGAACCTGCGACCTTTCCCCTTATAGAGAACAATGACCAACTGAGCCACACCAGTCATGGCTACACTAGATGATTTCTTTTAATCTCCACGTTTCTCTGCCTATTTAGTGTTGTCAAGGGAAGCACCATGAGACATGCTTGGTACACCTGCTCCATTTGGTAAATTCTCTGCAAACAAGACATTGAGGCAGAGATGAAAACAGTCAAGATATATGGACATGTGTTTGAGACAGTTGCTGTGCTACCTACCTAATCAGTGGCATTTATTTATTTATTTATTTCAAAGATTTTACTTACTTATTTTTAGGGAGAGGGGAAGGAAGGAAGAGAGGGAGGGAAACATCAATGTGTAGTTGCCTCTCACACTCCCCCTGCTGGGGACTTGGCCTGCAACCCAGGCATGTGCCCTGACTGGGAATCCAACCGGCAACCCTTTGATTCACAGGCTGGTGCTCAGTCCACTGAGCCACACCAACCAGGGCTAGAAGTATTTTTTAAAACCAGTGTTAAATCTTGTGCATTTGATTACATTCTGGGTTTATAAAAATGTGGACATGTAGATGTCTATAAAAATTAAGTATATTCCTAGAACAGAAAAAAAAGACTGTAGAAAAACTCAGGACATAAAAGGTTACAGGTTTTTGTTTTTGTTTTAAAGATTTTGTTTATTTATTTTTAGAGAGAGGTTAAAGGAAGGGGAAAGAGGGGGAGAGAAACACCGATGTGTGAGATGTGCGAGAAAAACATCAATCAGTCAGTGCTCAATCCGCTGAGCCACACCAGCCAGGTCAAAAAGGATATTGTTTAAGTTAATAGCATTATACCAATGTTAATTTCTTTGTGTTGATAAATGTACAATATTAACAACAGAGGAAGCTGGGGAAAGAATAAATGGAACTCTGTACCATCTTGCAACTCTTCTGTAAACCTAAAATTATTTCAAAATAGAAAGTTAAAACTGAATCTGTTGCCCTAGCCAGTGTGGCTCAGTTGGTTGGAGTGCCGTCCGGTAAACGGAAGGGTCATGAATGTGAATCCCCCTCAGGACGCAGACCAGAAGGCAACCAGCTGTTGTTTCTCTCTCACTGGTGATGTTTCCCTTCGCAGGACAACACCCAACCAACTGAATCACACCAGTCTGGGCTGAAAAACAAATTTTAATTCAATAATTAAAACTCTGAAAAATAAAATGGCTTATTCTTACATTAAAAACTATTTTTGAAAAACTGATTTTCTGAAGCCCTTAAAGGCATACAGTCCATTTAATGAATCATTGAATGAAGTGGCTTAAACTAATTGAATTTTTGCTTTTAAAATAAACTTTTAAACATTTCTAGAAAAATAATAATTCATTATGCAAGTCCATAAAACTTTGGCTAATTTTTTTTACAGAAAAAACATTTTTATTTTCCTTTTTGTTCCTCTCTCTTTCTTTTTATTGTTGTTAAGTATAATTGTCTCCACTTTCTTCCCACCACTCCCACCCACCCCAGCCACGCCCACCTCCCACCGTGGATTCCACCCCCTTTGGCTTCGTCCCTATGTCCTTCATACATGTTCCTTGACAATCCTTTCCTCTTTCTTCCCTGTTATCCCCTTCCATTTCCCAACTTTGGCTAATTTTTAACATCAAAAGCTAATAATAAATAACCAAGAGGAAATAATAGAGAATATTAGCAAATTATGTGTTGTTTGGGAATACCTAATATCATATAGGGACAATAATAAGAAAAATAAGATAATAATCACACATACCTTTTAGTTTAGTGGAAAAATTAGGAAGATAAGAAACTCGGAGTGGGGTAGAAGAGGATATAAGGGGGTAAATGGTAATGAAAAATATACAATAAAAAATAAACTATTTATAAAAAAGAAATTCAAAGAAACCATTTTGCATGCACACACAAAGATCTCAAGATACCGAAATCACGACTAAGTAGCAATTGCTCTCCCTGGGCTGGATCTCTGCGAAGGCTCAACAGGGGCCTTGGAGCAGCCAGAGAATCCTCTGGACTTTCCAGAAAAAAGAACCCCCCCGTTTAGGAAGTTTGCAGAGAGAGCTATACAGATAGTACTCAAATATACCCTTAGCTGCTTCCGAAAGGCTATGTTTTTAAAAGACCTTCAACATTCCAATGAAGAAACACTGACAAGCCTCCTGCATCTGATTTGCTGACAAGCCTGGAATGGAGGAGCCCCTAAAGGCCCCTCTGGTTGAAGAGACCAAATTTGGACTACGTAATAAGACCATGTTTAATGAACACCAAAATACAGTGAGAGCTGCAGGGGCTCAGAGAAAGGGGGAGTGGCGTCGGCTGTAGTGATCTTGGTGGTAGGTAAGCAGTGCTGTTTGGTGGGTAAGCACCGCCGCCCACCACCTTTTCCTTCACAGCCTTTCAACAGTCCTGGGGGACAGCAGAGCAGGATGACTGGCCCCATTTTACAGTTGGGGAAACTGAGTTCCAAACAGGTTCACCGGCTTGCCCAAAGATACACAAGTTTCCTGATCTTTTCTGTAGTCCCACTGTGGTCAGGCTCAGAGGAGATTTGAGGAGGTGGATGGAGGGAGGACGAACACCCCACAGGAAGAGCAAGCACAGTGTACAGCTGGGCAGGGGTGTGATGTGCAGGGACACTGAGAGGGCTGGCTAAAGAGCAGTAACCCTTGGTCCAGGCTGCTGCAGCACAGTCACTTGGGTATCTGCTTCTCCTCTCTTCCCTCCTGGGTGCCCAGGCCCTCAGGACCAGCTGAGGGAAGTCACAGGGCAGGAAGGCTGCTCCCTGGTATTCACCGGCTAACCTTTACTTGGCACCTACTATGCATGAGTCCACTGCAAAGTCAGGCAGGACACGGCAGAAGGGGAGGTGGCAGCACAAGAAAATCATGCTATGTAGCTGACCACAGTGCTGTGAGAGGGATGCAGAGGGGCTTGTGTTGAAGGTGCCATGTGGGCAGGAAGCTGGGGAGGGTGCAGACCTAGTACATGAACTTGTGAGCCCTGATGAAGTGGAGGTGGGTAGGACTAGATGAGACAAACACAACAGGCTGAAGAGTCTGGATGGGATCCTGGGATCCTGGGAACCAGGACATCGCAGCCACATGGAGGAGAAATGGGGCCACCACCACAGACACCATTGGAGAGCTAAGGAGGCTCTGGCTGGAGAGGAGGTTTGGAGAAGGCTCCGTGGGTCCGGGCTTCTCCAGGCAGGCCCCTGGACATGGAGCTGGCTGGTTTGAGGTCAGAGGGCCTCCCCTGGCCATCCTGGGAGGCCTCTCCAGGTGTGAATACACAGTGAGGCCCAGCAGAAGCTTCAGGCTCTGCAGAAACACAAGGACATGTGATGTCCTTTCTAGCCCTTCATCCCACTGGCCCTTGGCCCTCCCTTGGGAGCCCAGAGTTTAGCACAGATCCTGCCTTTCCCAACCTCTTTCACCTTATAGTTAACTGTCCCAGAGGCAGTCCCTGGAGGCCAGCATAGGAAGGAGGAAACTGGGTTAGAGTCCCCAGGCAGATGCTCCTGCCAAGAAATAGTCCCCAGGGCACCTGTCTCTTCTCAGCACCAACACACCTCTGGGGAGCCAGGGCAGCAGGCCGGGCAGGAGGCTGCAGGGCCCTGCACAGAAGCCAGCAGGGGGTGCCACAAACCCACACTTGGTAGGGTTCCTGCTGCCTTTCCAGTCCAATCTCCACAGAGAAGGGATTAGCGCTGCTCTGGGGCTGTAAGACGGAGCCCCTCCCAAGCCTTGGGCCCACAGAGGACAGCCAGGGCCTGAGTCCAAGATGGAGGCAGTGGCAAGTCTAAGCAGATCCTAGCAGGGTCTGGAGAAATAGGCCTGGCCAGCTGAGGCCCTGGCACCCCTGCCCAGCCCAGCATCAGAATCCCAGCTGTACCCTAATGCTGCCCATGCATGTAGTGAGATTCACTGACTCCTCCCTGAAGAGAGGGCCCGGCCACCGCCCCACCACCCCATCCCACAGCGGCAGCTCAGTCACCGTCAGCACAGGCCTGTCACTGGGTGTCAGGATCCTGGAAGCCCCAGGCCTCCACAGCAGCGATGAGGAAGTTCTCACAGCAGAGGGGCTGGTTGTTGAAAGTGTCGCAGTGGCCCGTGCGGCCCCGGTTCAGGTCCCCGTCGATGTAAAGAGCCTGGCCGCCCCCTCCACCTGGAGGATGCTCAGTCAGTGGCTGCCCCTGTTTGGCACTGCCCAAGAGGCGCTCTCCTCCTGCCCCTGAGCATCTCCACTTGTCCCTGCCCCAGCCCTGCCAGAGGCCTAAAACCACAAGGCTGACCTTCATATCTCCAAAGCCTATCAGCCCTCAGCTGGAGTCTAAACTCTAGGCTAGAATCCCCTTCCCAGCCAGTTCATCCAGAACACCTGTCCCCGCTCCTCATGCCTGCTCTCTTCCTCTGCCATCATGGGGGCTCCGTCTATACTTCAAGTAAGGCTCCTGCCATCTGGGTCAGCAATGGCTGACCCAGAGGCTCTGGCCACCCATTATCCTGTACCCTTCTCCCAGGCTAGGTGAGACCAGCCTAAGATGGAGGGAGATGCCCACCTATGATGAGGCAGTCACTGCCCCCAGCCATGAACATGGACTCAGTCTTGGAGGGCAAGTTGAAGTGCCGAGTAGCCAGGAACGGTGAGAGGCGGTCAGCAGGGTCTGAGGATGAGGACAAGGATGACTGGGAGATGAGGGACCGAGTGGCAGTGGACTCCAAGGACATTGGCTTAGTCAGCTCTGGGTGTTTGATGACCACCCATTCATAGCGCTGGACCTCTGGCTGCAACTGAGGGTGAAAAGGCAGTATGAGGAGCAGGCATACTATGCCCTGCAGGGCCCTTCTGGCCACTTTCCTCCCACAAAATTTCATTGAAGCCCTTTATGTATGAGGCCTCATGCCAGGGCTGGGGAGACAGTGCCATACAGGTCAGGTAAAGGCCTGCCTGCTCTCACGGAGCTATTGGTCTAATGATCACAAACCAGAAGAAAATGGGGAGGTTATCCTGTAGGGTAACTGCTATAACAGAGGTAAACAGGGTCATGTGAGGGGGGAGTGATGAGGGTGCTGGGGCTGTTGACCTTAGAACACATGCAGGGAGACCCACTTACCCTAAACACAAAGCATTCTCCGGTCCCAAAGAAGCCCAGTTTGCCTCCAAACTTATTTCTCTCGCTCCAGTCTGTTGACAGGTAAGCTCCACACACCTGAGGAGAAAGACCCAGGGTGACACTGCACCGTGCTGGCCTGCAGGAGCATCTCCTTGCTCAGGCCCTGCGGAGGGGCCATTGTACCGTCACAGCTTGGGTGCAGTGGTATTGTCACAGCATCCTCCACCCCCACTTGAGGGCAAGGGCTGAAGGTAAAGAGAGGTGTGGGGGTCAGAGTTCGAAAGGCATGGGATTGGCAGTGAGAGAAGGGGGTGGGTAGCTGCCATCAGCTTGTTTGGGGTATTTCCATTGGGGCCCTCAAGCATGGGAATAAGCCCCATGTCCACACCCTGATTTGGGCATCAGCACCTGGGAGGCCCCTCAGATGAAAGCTTCCAGGAAGTGTGCCTGCTCAGCAACACTCTCCGACCCCATTGGCCAGCAAAGTGCTTGACTTCACCATTAGAGTCAAGGCCCTCCAGTGGCTGCAGGGTTTCCCGAAGTGTCTGTCAGAGTCACGTTCTGTGGTACAGATGCACAGGCTCTTTCTGGAAACCCGGATGCGGAGTCTGGAACGGGGTGAGGAACCTAAAATCCCCATGGGTGCAGGTTTGGGAGCCACTGAACAAGAAGCGTTTACTATAGGCAGACACCCCCAGGATGAGGGCACATGAGCTCTGACCTCCCTAGTCTCGGAGGACTTTCCAGGAGACAGGTACTGTGGAGGAAAGGGCCCTGAGAACTACCGGTTAGGGGGTGGAGGCGGGTGACGGCAGCCGACTCACCTGGCACTGGCCCCTATGTTGGGGGGAGACAGGGCCTGGGTACTTGGGGGCCAGACAGGGAAGCTGGATTCACTTCTTTGTGGAGGGTGGCTCTGCTCTGTGCCCCTAAGCACATGAAGGCTGGGTGGAAGCTGCAGAGGTACCCACCCTTACTGGGGCACAGGAGCAGCAGACTCCCCAGAACTCAGAGGCCAGGCCCCCAGGTTCCCTCTGATTTCTGCTCACCTCCTTTTGTGTGGTCTTAATGAGCAGAAGGGTGGGCTCGTGTCCTTCACACTGGAAATACAACCTGGGAAGAGACCACACATTCCAGTCCCCATGGGAAGCAGTTATTCTGTACCCCTGTCCCATACAACCTCTACCCAGCTTCTACTCACTGGCGCCCCCAGTGTCTGAGAAACCTGGACTGTCTAGGGGTGAACAGGCCTGGGAACTGCATTTCCTTATCTCCTGGGGACCAAGCATAGTGGCCAAGGACCTGGCAACACTCCGGCCTAGGCGCTCATCTAAGCCAAGGTAGGCCCCCCTCAGGCAGCCTGCAGGCTAAGCACTCTGGCAGGGGGAGAGGCAGCATGGCAAACGGCCCCCAGCAGACAGAGCTGCCTGCCAGGCACTCTGGGGAAGCAAGAAGAAGAGCATTTCCCTGCTCTAGAAAAGCTCCGAGTCTAAGCACGTGGGAGCCAGCTGGCACTGGGAAGCATGTAAGGAGGCCTGAGGTTGCCGTTGTGGTGGCTCCAGGTGCCCAGGGCTTGGCTGGCAGCCCTGGCAGCTCTCCTTAACCGTTCCTCAGTGGCCCTCCCATGCCACAGAGGTTGGGGCTGGGTGAATGCAGCTCCAGCTGTGCCATAATATTTGTGGGTCTACAGACAGTGCCCACTGCATGGGCTGGGCCAACTCTGCCTATGTTGCCTCTGGCAGGTCACCTGTGACCCAGGCTGAGGCCACCTGCAGTCTGAGGCTCAAGGTGGGGGCTGAACCTGACAGAGCTGCCAGGGAGGCAGTGTGCCCTGGGGAGGCCGGCACAGCCCCAATCCCACAGGGCCAACCTGTTCCTGGCTTGTGGACTGACGGAGTGGGGGTGGGGAGCTCTGAAATGCAGCCTGTTTCCTTGAGTCGTCCTCTCTTACAGTTCTCTAAGCGAAGCCTCCCATGTCATCACAATGCCTACATGGGGACCTGGAGCTGTGGTGTGCACAGCAACGACCCTTGAATTTAAGTGGCCTGGGAGTGAGAGAAGCCCAGAAAAGTGCCTCCTAATTCTAGCCCCCCAGAAAGAGGCAGGGCCTCACCCAGTGTGATCTCCTGGAAGCACAGGCAGAAAAAGAAGTTGGGAAACTTCACCGCTCCCTCTGCCCTTCCTGGACTAACTGGCCTTCAGAGTCCTTGCCTCAGGGCCTCGGAGGGCAGGTCCAAGCCTCCAGCCTCCTGGGCATTACCTGCTCAGGCTGTACCCATGCTGCAGTGAGGAGAAGAGCAGGAGGGGCTGACAGAGGGCGAATCGCTCAGGGATCCATGACCAGATGTCTCTCATCTCCTTCACACTGACAATCTCTGAATGGAAGTTTTCCGCATGTACAGCCAGGTGCACAAACTGCCTGGGGAAAGTTATGAGAGGTTCAGAGCACAGCTATAACCTCAGTCCTGACCACAACCCCCCACCCCAGGGGGGCGCATTGGCTTTCTTGGAAGCTAAGCCTAGAGTGAACTTCTCAGCTCTTCAACCAAGTTAAAGCCTGGTCCCAGGTACTCTTGGGAAGAAATCTGGCGGAGCTATCCCCTAGAGCCCCACTCCCATTTCATTACTAAGAGGGGAGAGCACCCAGCCCAGGTGGGGACAAAAGCACCTTTTCTCTAAGAAATGGGGACAGAAAGTGAGTCAGCTCTGGCAAGATAATGCTTCAGGGCCAACCAAGCACCAGCAGAAAGCACCACTGAGGCAACCGAGCAGACAGAAGGACAGATGGCACCTAACAGCTGCCAGGCTCTGAGGCAGCACTGCTAAAGCCAGCCCTGAGAGCCAGCACAAGCAGCCAGGCCCCCAGGACAGCCAGGCCAGAAGACAGAGAGAACCCAGGCATGGAGATGTGGTTTCCAGACCTACCTTTTAGAAAGTGAAACACTGAAAAACAGGAGGAAGCAACGAACATGGAGAAGAAGAAAAATAAACACAGACAAGGAGAGGTTAGTGGTAAGTATTGATATCCAGGATGTGCCTGCATTTGGCCTGGAAGAAAGGCCTCCACACCTACAGTCACATCATCTGCCACCAAGACAGTCTCAGGACACCAGGAGCCCTTCCCATCTCTGTTCCTTAGGGGCCTATGTACAGGGAAGGGGGGCCAGGCCCAGCAGAAAGGGAGCCCAGAGCTGGAGGGATGGAAAAGGGGGTGCTGTAAAATGACCAGAGGCCCTGGCTCAGCCCATTGCCTGATCTCCTGACCCCATGGTCAACACTGCGCTTTCATCTCTGTCATGGGCCTCAGGCCTGAGGATTATAGTCGGTACCTTCCATTCCCACAGTTGCCTCAGCAGCCTGTGGCTATAACCAGGAAGGCCCTTTCTCCCTTCCTGTGGTTTTCTATCCATGCACAGATGGCGGGCTGGCAGCAGGCAGAATAAGAGGCTGGCGGGACAAGCTTATACCCAAGACGCCGGGATGTATTCCACCAAAGCCCCACCCTAAGTGGGCCCCTGGCCACCTGCCCAGAGGCCTGCCTACCTCTTCTGCTTGACAGTGATGCCCTTCTGCTTCAGAGCTTTCTCATTGGCCATCTGCAGGAGCTGAATCTCCTTCCGAGAGAAGAGGCGGATGGCAAATGCTTTCTCCAGCAGCTTTTCGGGAGATACTGTCTTGGCAATGTCCTTGACAAAGGTACGGATGTCTTGCTTCACGTTGTCTGACTCGAGTGGCTGCCCAGCTTTCACCTTGTGAAAGAACTTCAGGATTGCCAGTGCCACGCGGTACAACACCTTGTAACCTTCCACCAAGAAGACATCAAAGACGCGAGCGAAGTAGTTGAGGGGCAGTTCCCCAAATAGCCAGCGCTGCCAGTCTGCGTAGACCTGCAGGACATCCTCCGACACAGCCACCATCAGCTTGTGAGCTGCCTGGCAGTACTTGTTCACCAGGTCCCCAAATGTCATGCAGGAAGACTCAAAGGCCAGAAAGCTCTGGTCGATCAGCTTCTTGCTGGGGTCGTTGCAGGCTAAGATGCGGCAGGCCTTTTCAAAGCACTCAGCCTCATCGATGCTGTAGTGCAGCAGCAGGGCTACGACTGCAGGCAGGGCAGGGCAGAAGGAGATGTCAGGGAACTGGTTGGCGATGCACAGCAGAATCTTCCGAACAGCACCCTCGCCCCGTGTATTCAGGCAGTAGCTGGGCACCTGCGTGTTGTCCACAAACTCAGGCAAGGGCAGGCTGCTGCTGCTGTGCTTGCCCACGATCTTGCCCACAATGTCACTGTACACGCTGGCATCAGGCGTGACGGTGCGGCAAGGGATGTCCCGGATCAGGCGCTGGTACACCTTCCCCCGCAAAGCGTGGCTGTGGGCCCAATAACCTTGGCGTGCCAGCTGCTTCAGCTCTTGTAGCTCTGTGCAGCTCAGTTCCTTGGGTCCCAGGTCCTGGATGGCAGTGTCCATCTTGTCTCTGTCCACAAAGCAGTTGTACCCCTGGGAGTCCATATTGCAGGGCGGACCCGGGAGGAAGGCCCTGGGCTGCCAGGAGGGGGCAAAGAGCAGCTAAATCCTCCAGCCCCCTCTCAGTGGCTTTTCTGCTAACCTGTTTGCCATGCCATACCCTACAGGATTAAAAACCATGCTTAGTATGGATGTATAAAGGTTCACATTTTAAAGAACATGTTTTGTCTCACTCTACAGTATTACAAGGGCTTCCACTTAAGATAAGTGGATATTCTGAGAATTCACTATGAACTGTGGCTTATCTTTTCATGGGGCTTATAAAGTTACTATATAGTTCACATAGAACATAAAATATTGAGAGGCTAGACACGAGTTCCCAGGAGGGCTTTGAGAGAGGGCCTGACCCTGCTAAAACCAACTCCCAGCTAGGCGGTAGAAGACCAATCAGGCTCCCACATGCCACCACCCTGCAGCCTATGGACCTTCTGAAAAGTGGCTGATTAAGAGAACCTATTTAAGTCAAGAGATGCTTTATTTCAGTACGTGAAGGCTTCAGGCCTTTAACCAGCTGTGTGTCGTGAGGAGGACACACACCCACTCTGCTCCACTGTCCCCAGGTTAGAATTCAGAGGCTACTTCTTTCTAAAAATGCCAGCTAGGTGTCAGGCAGGTACTGCAGAGGAGAAGTACTGGTGGGGAGTAGACGTGGAGGCTGAGAAATGAATGAAGCTGTCACAGCTTCAAAATTAGACATTTTTACATCCAAATGAACCAGAAGTATTGGGGGATTGGTGCTGTCTCTCCATTTGGGGCAACTACTGAAATTCAGGCAGATGTTAAAAAATGGGTAAAATGTGCTGTGTGAGACTCTCCGGCTGATAGGCAGACAGGGAGACAGAAGTCTGCTGTTGAGGAAACCATAATTTAACATCTGTTTTTGCTAAAGGCTACTGTCCTCAGCTTTTACAGTAGTCTGCCCGTGCACCTCAGACTGACCTTTCTGCCTGCAGTGGTACAAGTGTCTGGAGATGTCACAAGGGTTTGCTTCAGTGAGTTTTGGTAAGTAGTCAGATCATTCCAGTTTCTCTTGAATCTAGAACATCCATCTGTAAATATAAAAAGCAAATAATAACTTAAGAACAATGAGTGGAAAGTAAAGAATTATAGTATAAAACCCGTATTATGAGAAGATGTCTTAAGAAAGCGCTTTGATATGGTTTTCTAATAGTGAAATATACATAACAAATTTGCCATGTTAACCGTTTGCACGTGCACAGTTCAGTGGCATTAGCTCACTCACATTAGTGGCTGTGCAACATCACCAGCATCCATCTCTACACCTTCGTCACCTTCCCAAACTGACACTCTGTGCCCGTCAAACACTACCTCCTTGCTCCCCTCCCCGGCAACCACCACTCTCCTTTGAGAATCTGACTACTCTCAGGGCTTCATGTTAGTGGAATCATACAATATTTGTCTTTTTGGGTCTGGTTTATTTCACCAATCACAATAACCTCAAGGTTCACCTATGCTTACAGCATGCATCAAAAAAAATTTTTTTAATTTAACAACTTTATTTTTTAGAGGAGTTTTAGATTCACAGAAAAAATGAGAGGAAGGTACGGAGATTTCCCATTTACCCCCTGCCCCCAAACATGCCCAGCCTCCTCCTTTATCAACATCCCTCACCATGAGTGGTACATTTGTTCTAATTGATGAACCTGCTTTGACACATCATAATCACCTAAAATCTGCAGATTAATGAAGGTTCACTCCTGGTGTTATACACTCTATGTTTTGGACAAATGTAAAATGACATGTATTCTCATTAGAGTATCATATGGAATATTTTCACTGCCCTAAAAATCCTCTGTGTTGTACCTATTCACCCCTGCCCTCATTTATCAGAATTTCATTCCTTTTTATAGCTAAATAACATTCCATTATATGAATAGAGCACAATTTGTTTATCCATTCACCCGTTGATGGACATTTGGGTTGTTTCCACATTTTAGCAAAGTAAATAATTTGAACGTGGGTGTACAAATATCTGTTCAAGTCCCTGCTCCACTTCCTTTGCATATATGGTATATCACTGATACTGCTTTTATAAGGGCTTCCCCACAGAAAACATTAATTAAAATAAGGTTTTCTGACAACATCCACTTAATATGTCCCACTGGAAAAGCCCTGCCTACAGCAGAACCGGGCCTGCTGCCAGTGAGGAACCTTCTTCCTCAGAAGAAAAGAAACCCTAATTGGGGTTGACCTGTTTGCTCTGTTCTGGAGGGGAAAGCAGTGAGGATTCCCTTCTTCTCCAGGTTATGAAGACCGGGCCAACAGGCCCACTCATACCCTCACGGCCATGCCCAGGTTGCACTCCACAAACTTCCATGTGTAAATGACCTATAACTTTTAAATCCTCCATTCTAGGCTCTGAGCCCACTAACCTCCGGAGAGACCCCAGGCCCATCCTGTTTGTGTGGAAAGGAACCAGCTCCTTCTCAGAGCGATAAACATGTTTATAAACAGAACAAGAACAGGACAGGACAGCCCCAACCCTCACTCAACTGGCTTCAGATTCAGGTTGAATATTAAACTGGAAACTCCAAAGTGATTATTGCACCTCGCAAAGTTCCTTCAGAGAGGACCCACAGTCTTGTTTGTTGCAGCAAGCTGCCCAGAGACACAGTGGACTCAGAGGGACTCTGAGGCAAGAACATGCGGGAGACCCTAACGGAGGCCCCTGGGTCCCCGCAGGTGCCCTCTCCAAGCCTACATCCCAGAAGAGAGCATGGTGATGCTGGGGCCGGGCAAAAAGGCTTACAGTGACCTTCTCAGGCATCCATAAAACCAGTTCCAGGGTGGTTTCCTTAGGTTTCTTTTTACACAAATGCATAGTCACAAAAAAGTCAAAGACTACACAGTTACAGAGTGAAGATGTGAAGTCCTGTTTACGTTATCCCTTCAGTCCTATTCCCTCTATCACCTAAGCTAATCAACCACTGCTCACATGTTAGTGCATATCCTACAGAACCTTTTCTCATATTTACGCACACACTCACAGCTGAATTAGATGGTTAAGGCTGGCTACTGGGCAGGGGAAGTCAGGAGGCGAAGAGCAGGTCAAAAACATTCAATTATCCAGTTGGATGCTCACACCCTAGAGGTCTGTTTTACAGTTGAAGTGATGCTCTCACCCTGTTGTTACTCCACCTGCAGTGTATGGCCATCCTGGAGCCATCGCACAGTACCTGCTCCCCGCCACGAAACAAGGCTTCACCTGTTCCCCGCAGTCCCCCAGCTCCTGACAAGGCTGAGGGAGAGAAGGGAGGCAGGAGCAAATGTAGGAAACGATACAGTTTCAAGTCAGACAGTCCTGGCTTCAAAGTCCAGCTTCGCCACTTGTTTGCCTGCGCCTCAAACAAGTCATGGCTCTTGCCTGAAAGGCGGCTGCCTGTCTGTAAAATGGAGCTGACAGACACAACCCACCTCACCTGCATTAGTCCCCATGTGACACTTGAAGGCTGAGCTCTTACCAGGACTCACTGGCTGGGGCATGGGTGACACCTCTGTCACTCTCACTGCCACTCACCCCTGCTCAGGCAGTCTAAGGCAGGCAGCCCTCAGGGCCCTGCTGCAGGTGCACTTTCCCTTGTACTCAGAGTGAGAGGGAGGGAGGGAAAGGTTTCTCACCACAAACAATGAACTCACCTAGGTTTACTGCAGAGGAATGGGGGTGGGGGCAGGGCTGGTTCTCTGAGGTGACACCTCTGTATCAGCCCACCCCTGTGGGAGAGGGCTGGCCTCAGCTGCCTTCAGCTCCCTGAACTTGCAATGTAGGGAACTACAGCTGACCTTTGAACAACATGTACTGCACAGATCCACCTACAGGATTTTTTTTTCAATACTGTAAGTGTCTTTTCTCTTATGATTTTCTTAATACTATTTTCTCTAACTTACTTTATTGTAAGAGTGCAGTATACGAATATATACATAACATACAAAATAGTGTCAATTGACTATGTTATTGGTAAGGCTTTCAGTCAACACTAGTAAAGTTTTGGGGGAGTGAAAAGTTATATGTGGATTTTCTTTTTTAAAAAACTGATTTTAGAGAGAGCTTAAGTGATGAGAAGGAAGCAGCCAGAAGAGCTGAGGAATGGTCACGCTGGACAATAAGAGCAAGTGCAAAGGCCCTGAGGTAGGAATAAGCCTAGTGTGTTCCAGGAAGAGAAGGGCACCAGTGTGGTAGAGCACCATGAGCAAGAACGAGAGCAGCAGAGACACCCACAGAATGGACTGTGCACAGGGAGGGGTTTGGATTTTATTCTAAGCACAGAGGGAAGCAGTGAAGGGATCCAACAGATGCGTTTAAAAGCCAATTGTCAGGATTAACTGAGACTATTTATAGAAAGCACTCAGCCTAGCCTGACATGCCAGGGCAGTTAACACGTCCTGAGAGCATCCCAATGTTACTGCTCCTTCAGGTCCCGGGCCTGGCACTGGCTCTGAGATATCTGGGAAGTGACAGGGTTTTGGTGGGTCATTGCTTGATCAGTCCTGCAGAGGTGCAGCCACAGAAGGCTACCACTGAGGTTCTCCCACAGGCCCACAAGTCCCCTGCTCTCTCTCAGGGATGGTCCCTCCAAGTGATCACTCTGACAGACTTTCCCCTTCCCTGCTGTGCTACTGTTTCCCACCCAGAAAGTCCCTCCCAGTGACCCTCACATCCTTTTCCCTCACAATGACTACGCTTGTTTTGAGAGTTCAGGCTACCTGATGGAAAGCAAATATTTCTTTTCTTTTCTTTTTTTTTTAGATTTTATTTATTTTTAGACAGAGGGGAAGGGAGGGAGAAAGAGAGGGAGAGAAACATCAAATGTGTGGTTGCCTCTTATGTGCCCCCTGTTGGGGACCTGGCCTGCAACCCAGGCATGGGCCCTGACTGCGCTTTGAACCGGCGACCTTTTGGTTTGGTGCTCAATCCACTGAGCCACACCAGCCAGGGCGGGAAGCAAATATTTCTTAAAAACAAAAATAAAAACATTCATGGAAATGAGTGACCTCTATTTCCCCAAAATATTATCTTGCTATGTCAGTGATACCTCTGTCCAGTTCTCCATCCTGTCATGATGACAAATGCTCCCAACTCTGTCCTACATATGCCAAAGGCAAGTTTACATCAGACTCTGAGACTCAAAGCATTAAGAGTCCCCTTCAGTAACTGCAGCCCCACAGTCCCACAGAGAACTCCCCAAACAGTACCCATAGAAAGAAGGAGGTGGCCAGTCAGGGTGAGAGGAGGCCAGGCTGCCTATGGGCTCTGCATGCAGCCCTCCAAGATTTCTGCTCAGGACCAGGGTAGGAGGGAAAGCAGACATAGAAGGAAGGACAAGACTTTAATGTGGACAGTTGGGCAGGAGACGTCAGGACCAAGCAGCTGGGGTTCAAGCAGGAGCCCCTCTCGCTCCATCCTCAGGGACTGCCAAACACAAATCCCACAACTGCTGGCTGTCAGACAATTTCTCTTCACATTTCTATCTCTGGTCCTGAGGACACCGCCATGGCATGGGAATGCGTTTCACCTCATAGACTAGGAAACTGGGGGACAGAGAGAACTACCCCTGGTCTGTCAGCCTCCAGAGTGCTCATGGCAACCCCACGGTGTATGAGGCCCCTCTCCCACCCAGGACAGTCAGCCTCACCCATGTTCTTTCCCCAGCAAGTTCAGGGCTAGCTTCTCCATGCCACCTGCTGTCCCAAAACACTGCCACAGGTCTGACGAGTCACAGGACCTCTTTGTTTCTCACCTCTTAACTGGACAACATGATTTTCCCAAATAATTGGATTTGAAAACAAATTTGTTTTTATGCGACAAACACGTTAAGCCTGGGCAACTCCATCTTAACCACCCACCAACACAGGGCACTGCACTTCCCACCCCGTCCGCCTCTCCTGGGAGGCCCAGTACCCCATCGTGACTCCCATTTCTCCAAACCTTTATTGATTTGACAAACTTATATTGAGTTGGTTGCCTTTCATGTGCTGGGTCCTAGGCAGGGCACCAGGGACAAGAGAGTCAAAGATGGCTCTCGAGGACAGTAATGGTCACAGCCCACATAGGAAGTGCCATGAGGCCAGGAAGGGCACTGGCAGACCACCAAGACAGGTCACTGACTCCACATGAGCACCGAAGGAGCAATGGTACCCTGAGTATACCATAAAGATAGGTGCATAAGGGACATAGCAAGTTGGGAAGCCTCAGGCAGGCGGTGTTGAATGGCTAAAGATGGGATAAGAGGGGGCTGACGGCCTTGAGTGCCAGCTGCACTAGGAGACTGGACATCACCCTCCATATGAAGGAGCTGGAGGAGAGTCTAAGCAGAAGGCCATATGCATTTTAGAAAAGTCCCCCTAGCGGCCCAGGAGAAAGGAGGATAGAGTCCAAAAGAGGAGCATGAGGAGGGCTGGGCCAGCCCTGGCCAGAGAGGATAAAGAAGATGCGGTGGACCTAAAAGACTGCCTAGGGGTTGGATTCTACCAGACAAGGTGACCAATGCTGAGGGGCAGGATCTAAGAAATGAACAGAGAATTATGGCCCCCAGGGTAGGGTTTTGGTAGGCAGAGGTGGCTCTCCATGTTGGAGTTGAAAGTGCCTCTTATGACATAGATACTTCTCAGGTAAATGCCAGGGCAGCTCAGGTTGGAAGCAGAACCCTGGGCTGCCATGCCAAGGTCCTGCCCAGACACTCGGCCCTCAGCCCAGAGACCCATGCTGGCTCCTGGACTTCTCACCCAGTTGACCTCACAGACAGCCCCCCGCCACACACATACCAGGATGCCACCAAGGTGCCAACTGTGGTGCCACTGGGCAGAGGCACTCTGTGCAAAGGAAGATTGACACCAGGACTGCCTACCCATTCCTACTGCTCCCTATCCAGCCTGGGCCTGACTATCACCCCACACTGGCTGCAGGAACAGCTCATGGTTGGAGGACCCAGGGCTCGGCGTGGCTGGCCTTAGTCACTGCCACACGAGGACGGATGCTCTGTGGGTGTCAGCTGTTGTGTCTCAGTTCTTCCTCTCCAGTCTGAGCAAGTTACATCTGTTTTCCAGGAGTGGAACCAGGAAACAAAGAACTAAGAGGAAGGAGGCTGCAGCTCCAGAATGGCAGATGACTGGGTGAGGACAGGAAGGGCAGTAAGGTGCTCTGTTATGGACCTGAAGAGTTCCATGTAACAAGGAAATGCATACTCCTGTTTCCCCAGAGCAAAATTCAGAACATCTGCTCTCTAGCTAGTCTCTACCTTAGAGACCCTCAATCCCCAGGGAGGTGGAGCTTGCAGAGGTGGAGCAAGTAGGGACACAGCAGAATGACTGAGTCTCTTGACACCTACTTGGCATCAGGGGACAAGCATGCAGAGGAGACAGCACCTCACTCCCTCTGGTGTGCGAGGTCTGGGGATGAGAAAGACACAGCAATTATAGGACATGTTCACTGCCTGATAAGGAGATGCTCAGAGTGCCAGGGACAGGGGGCAGCAGGTGAGGAAAATGGCAGCAGGACAGAGAAGGGAAAACGACCTGTGTGGGAAGGAAGGGTGCATCTGGGTGGTTGAGAGTGTGACTCAGCTTGCAGGGCATTAGGGTAGGGGGCAGGGGCCACGGGACAGCTGGAAGGCTTCTGGGCAGGGGAAGGTAGAAGGAGGTGAGGGCTCAGGAGATATTACTGAGGCCATTCACCATGGACAACCAGAAGGGGCAGGGACAGGCCTGGAACAAGATGTACCCTAAGGCTGATGATGAGCACCCTCTCCTGTTACATTATGTAGGAGCCTTCCTCTCTTCAAGCCTGAGTCAAGTGTAACTTCTTCATGAGAGGCCCTATCCCCCCACCCACAGGGAGAGGCCAAGGAAATGTCCAATCCCACCCCAGGAATCTGCTATAGCCCCCAGAGACACAGCTTCAGGACTCTGTCTCAGCTGTAGGATGATTCTGAATTCTGCGGATGGCCGCTGGTGATTTGTTACTGACTGAGGTGACCACTGTCACTGATCCTCTGCAATCCCTTGCCTTGCTGCCCTCTTTTTGCCTACCTCACCACCCCTCTCAACTCTCCTATTTCTCTGGAACTTGTCTGTGGGAAGTGACCCACCACCTCATCCTCTCCCAGAATGCTCCCTTCCTCCTCTGGTCAGAGAGCAGCCAGCTCTTCCCAGGACCCTGCTGGCCCCTGTCTGCAGGCTTTCCCCAGGACTCTGCCCCTCTCTCTCCAGTTCATGGCCTCCATTCCTTGGCTGCCATCACAGAGCTTGAGGGTTGAGTAGGCAGCCCTGGTGTGAAACTCCTAACATTCAGAAGCCTTTACGTCTCTAGCATTTTATCCACAGCCTGGTCAGCCCCACAAGCTGCTCCACCCAAAGGTAGCATACCACAACCCCACTCTCCCCTAACCTTTTCCTAGAGCTCTTCATTGCCCTCTTCCCACCCGCATGACTCCGTCTCCCTCCCCCACCAGTCCCTTGTGGCTTTATGCCTCTGCCTGCTCAGCCTAGACCTGTTCAACCAAGCTTCTCTTGTGCTTCTGTCTCAGCCATGGGCAAAATCCTCGGGAGAAGCCGGACCGATAGCATGCTTCTCCATGCTGGTACACCAACTGTAGAGGGAAAAATCACACCGCCTTGCTCATGACCTGGCAGCCCTTCCTGGCATGTCCCGCCAGAACCTTCTCCTATTCCTCATACTAACTTACAGCTTCACATCGGCCTGCAGCCCTTGCCCTCACTCTCTCCTGAGAACGAGGTGCCAGGCAGGAGCTTCCTCTCCTCTCTGATCCTGGCTTTTGATCTGTACCTCCACACTTGGTCCTGGATCACACTTCCTGGGGACCCCAACTCTCCTGCATTTTTAATGGTCCCTTTCTGCGGTTACATACCCGAAAACAGACACTCACAGAACCTGATGCTGCACTCCAGCTCTGCCTCTCCTCTCCTTCCCAGTCAAGTTTCTGGTGAGAACAGACTGCACCTGTCTCCCACCCCTCCCACCTTCACTGCCTGGCTGCCAGATCACTTAACTGGCACCTTTGGACCCTTATCTCTCTGAAGCACACACAACTGACCTTAGTGCTCTCAGGTCTCCTTTCCCTGGGCCTCCTGAAACTCTTCCCTCATGTCTGTCTCCTCACCTCTGTGGCTTTCACTGTTCCTCTGCCTGTCTCTCTCTCTTTTTTTTTAATTTTATTTATTTTTAGAGAGGGGGAAGGGAGGGAGAAGGAGAGGGAAAGAAACATCAATGTGTGGTTGCCTCTCATGTGGCCCCCACTGGGGGACCTGGCCCGCAACCCAGGCATGTGCCCTGACTGGGAATCGAACCGTCGACCCTTTGATTCGCAGCCCGCACTCAATCCACTGAGCTACACCAGCCAGGGCTCTGCCTGTCTCTTAAATATTCCTTTTGCAGGAGTCCATCCTCATCTCAGCCTAGAATCTGGGGCGAACTCAAGTCCTGTACTTCCAACTGTTTTCCCGAACATTTCTCATTCTTCGCACACTCCATATGACTCAACATGTTCAGCTCTGACTCCCAGTGTGCTCTGCCCCGCTCTTTACCTGAAACCATGTCCTGGGTCCCCCGCCATCCCTTTAGGATCTGGCCCTACCTGCCCTCCAAAGGCAGCTTTAGGTTGCCCACACAGCACCAACTGCAGCCTCCATGACACATACACAGGGTATGTCCACAGTCGGGAAGAAAGACAGGATGCACCTGTTCTCCTTTCTCCTCTTGTCCAATCTACTTCAAGCCTCAGCCCAAATGTCCCCTCCTCCTTCCCAAAGTCCCAGGCAGGGCTGAAGGCACTCTGGCTGCAGTCTACCCAGCTTTATCCAAATCTGTCTTAACTCTTGGCACGCCATTGTGATGATCTGCTTGTGAGTCCAGCTCTTCTACTACACTGTGACTTTTGAGCCAGGTGTCTCATACCACACCCAGCGGACCCAAGAAGAAGGAAAGGGACGGAGACTCAGAAATATCCCAAACTACTTTGGCCCAAGAGGAAAATTTAATTCTAAACAATAACAACAGGGAGCACTGTTTAGGCATATGACCTTCCCAGCAGGCATCTTCACATGATGGGATGGCAGGCCATGCTCTGCCTCAGCCCTGAAGCAGAGCACAGGGATTTCTCAAATATTAATGGCGACTTGCATTCCACAGTGACTATCAGGCAGCCAGTTACTGGGGAACTTGATAGTGGGCCCTTTGCTATAGCACACAATGGAGGGCACGTGCCAGCTACAAAGGGTGTAACCATTAACGGCATTAGCATTAGGCATTAGTCACAGCACCGCAGGCCAGTTGGCTGGCCCCTCTGCCTGCCATCTGTTAGAAGTTCAAATGCAGGTCTTACCAGGGGTGCCTGAGCCTATGACATGGGGCCCCAAGCAGGGAAGCGTCCCAACCTTGTTAGCCACTCAAAACAGTTCCCTGTATCCCTTTCTCAGGCAGAAATTTTTTTCCTGGTCTGGTCTGGCCTATCCACAGGCAGGGACTGGGGTTGGAATGTGGGTCTGCTAATTCAGGATCTTTATCAAAGGTCCCCCCAATAGCAAGTCTGGGAAAATATCCCCAGGGTACAAGATAAACCAGCTAGCTGCATAGAAGGAGAATCAGAGAAAGAGAACTAGGCTGTCAGCAGCATTAGGATTTTGACTGGGTCAGAATTCCAAGCGGGGTACCTTCAACAGGTGGGCCTCTGAAGGCCAGGCACATAGGTGGTTCTCCATAAGTATTTTAAGATCTGACATCAGAGCCAGGAATCTTGCAGGTTTACTCATTTTAATAGGCGCTCAAGACACCTCCGGAATGCCAGTGTGCCAAGCGCTGGAATACAAAGATGTGAGGCCCAGCTCCAGCTCTCAATGAGCTTCTCGCTGTGGGGACATGGGTGTACTGACCATGTCAACTCAGGTACTGGTGCTATGACAGGAAAGCTCAGGGTATCTGGACCCCCAGACCATGAGGAAAGAGGGGTTGGGAGCCAGTGCTGCCTCAGCTGAGTCCTGAAGGATGTGGCGGCCTTTGTCCAGGAAGCAGCAGAAATGGCATGGGCATAGGAAAGGGCCTCGGAGAGCACAGCCACTTGGGATGGCAAGCCTTTCAGCTCTTTAAGGGGGCAGCTCAGTGAGTGCCATTTATGGCTCAGATTAAAAGAAAATTCTGTAGTCCAGTCTCATGGGCTTCAAGAAGCCAAAGGACCTGAGACAGAGGCCCGGGGTTCACCAGACTGTTGAGGAAGCCACATGCTTCTGTGTCCTGGGGAAGGGTCAGCCCAGGAAGGCAGGAAAACATGCCAGAGGCAGGAGGAGTTAATGTATACACCCGGACCCTTTTAAGGCCCACAGGTTTACCAAGATATGAAGGCTGGAATGACCCTTGCCAGAAAGGAATTAGAGGAGAATTAGGGAACGAGAACAAAATGATGAAGGAGAGGCTGAAGTGACAGCGGTGAGGGGAGTTTTTGGTGAGGCACAGGTAACGGCCTACATTTAGAACACTACACAGGGCACAGGGCCTTTATTGGTAACAGAATCGCCCGCTGGTAAACAACCCTCAATGTGTATGGTAACCCCCTTAAAATTGTGTAACAAGTAGGCAGACACATAGTTTCAGATGATGAAAAACAAGCCAAGCCATGTATAGTGTGTTCTCAATCACCTGTAAAAGAAGAGTGTGCCTGAGTGGAACAGAGGGAGAAACCGTGACTGCTCACACGTGCCCCTGCCAGCATATCTTTGTGCAGTACCCAACCAGGCCAGGGGACAACATAACTGCACAGGACAGAAGGAGATCTTTTCTCACATCTCCTAAGTGAGCAGGTACCAGAGACAAAAATAACTCCTAATGGCCCATGCACTTACCCAGAAGCTGGGCCAAGTCCTGTGGGTAGACAGGGTTCCTTTCGCAATATCAGCCTTTCCTCACCGTCCCCGCTTACCCCTCAGTGTGGGAGAAACGGTGGGGAGGAGCCACCAAATACTTGGCCTCTGTGTCCTCAACAGCCCCACCCCTGCTGCTAATGGTAAGGTACCACACAGAAACTGGGGTCCTGGAAAGACAGTGAGGGGATCTCAAAAATTCTGCAACCTTGGCTCTATCTCTGGGTCTCAGAAGACCTTTTTTTCAGAGATCTAATTGTAAGAATGCTCTGAGAAGACCTATCTTCAGTCTGGAGGGAAAAGTGGTCCTTTGAGATGAGTGACAATCTGGAAGTGTCCCAAAACGCAAACAAACACCTGAGACAAGAGGGCCCCTGGAATCAATTGTGTGGTTTTTGCACTTTGAGCATTTTACACCTTGCCATTTACACTAACCAACAAACTGGACCTTTGTCACAGAAATAAAAAGCCCACTATCCTGACTCCACATCTCAAAAAGGGCAAGGGTTTATTAATGAGAATTCTGTTAGTTTATCTATCCTGTTTTATAGACATAACACATTAGGTGCCTCCAGGGTTCAGTCTTCTTTTTCTTCCACACACTCTCCTGGGAAGGCCTATCCCACTGTGCCCTGGCTTTACTGCTACAGGAAGAAGTCCCCAAAATGCTCTTGGGCCCAGTACACTCTCCTTGGCTCCAGACCAACACAGATCCACCTACTGCTGAGAAGTCTTACTGTCCCTCAGCTCAACATCTCCAAATTTCAAGTCATCACCTGCCCCCAGGCCTGCCCCACTCCTGCACACTATGTGTGGCATGGCCCCAGGTGCTAGTCACCAAATCTTGGACTGTCCCCTAAGTCCTCCTTTCTCCCTTGCCCTTCCCCAACCCCCGCAGCAACTTCCCTCATGGTTTAGCTCTCCTTTCTGTACCCACTGTCCTTTATTAATGCTGGGCCTCATGTTTCTCTAGAGGTGCTACAGTGGTCCCTTAACCAACCAGGTCTCAGTGCAACCCTTCATCAGTCCCCCCTGGCAACCACAATCTGATTGGTCATGCAGACCCAGGATCTCTTGGTGACTTCCCACTGCTCTCAGGGTAAAACTCAAATTCAGGCCTGGTACTCAAGGCCTCTTCCAATCTGCTGCCAGCTTAGCTCCTTAATTTCATCCCCCTCTCTTTATCCCAACCACCAGAGCTACCCACTGCCCTTGTTCTAACAGGTGGTGGGTGGGTCATGCCCTTGTTACTTCCCAAACACTGTCTCTGCCCGGAAGGCTCTTTCCCTCACATGGTCTTGCCACTCCTATTCATTCTTCAAAATTTAGCTCAAGCCTTTCTCAGGAGCTGCCACCAAAGGCCACCTAAATGCCACTCTGCCCAAAGCAAGCTCTGTCCCCCTGTATGGGAGCACCTCCCATAGCGCCACAGTTCATTTGCTTGTCTCCTGACTCTGCTGTAAGCTCCATAAGGGCAGAGAGTCACTCAACTTTGTAGACACGTAACACGGGGCACAGGCCTTCCTCATGTGAATTATGATTTCAATAAACTTATGTGGAAAGAGTTTTTTAAAATCATCAAATAATGAAGTTGATTCTTAGTACAAAGCTTGAGGTTTTGTTTCCTTGATAAAGTGACACTTGAAACAGTCACTGAAATTGCTGCTTCAAGTTAAAAAAAGGCTTCTTTCTTTCAGGTACAGAGTTTTCATAACAGAAAAGGTATGCTCAAACAGGTAAAACATTGAACAGGGTAAATGTTAAGTGCTTTTTAATAGCCTGCTTCATTGTCTTTATGTACTTTAAACCAGAAACCACCCAAAAGCAAACTTAAATTTGTCATCTGAGGTTAGCTTAGGGTGTAATGAGAATTAGAAGCAACAATGTGTGCCCAAGGTCACTTGGCCTTCTGGACAGTCCTGGCAGGTATGGTCAGCAAGAGCTGGTGAGGCCCACCTGCTGGTAAACTTGCAGATCCAGGGAGCGAATTTTATTATTGTTATGAAAGCCTGGCTAGATTGCTTCTACACCCACCCCCGCACCCCCACTGAAGGTCACCCTTACTAGCAGACGAA
Source organism: Macrotus californicus (assembly GCA_007922815.1). Taxonomy (NCBI): domain Eukaryota; kingdom Metazoa; phylum Chordata; class Mammalia; order Chiroptera; family Phyllostomidae; genus Macrotus; species Macrotus californicus. The sequence continues at coordinate 45,216 of VMDR010004159.1, forward strand.
AACCACTGCACTAGTTTTACTAAGCACCTTGTTCCATTTCAAGAGGCAACCGTGGCCCATACCATGCCAGGCAATGGGGGAGCAAAGATGAGTGCAATGTGCCTCCAGCCCTGTTCATGGGGAGAGACAAGCTTCTAAACAGAGCACTCACTACCAGATAAGCACTTCATGTAAAGGCTTTATCTGAAGGCTGAGAAGACTGGATGAGACCTTGAGAATAAAAGGAAGCTGCATGTTGGGGGTCATTCCACAGGCTGTAAACCTTTGTAAATGTAACACCTTTGTGAGGTTTCTTGCGCTTTTCTTATCTGGGTTTGTTTCTTCCAGCCTATATCCCTTAAAATGAAAAGAGCCTGCATACTTGTCTTTAAGACAATGAAGCAAACCCAGTGCCTACTGTGTGCTGGAGAGAGAATGGGAAGATGGAGCCCTCACCCTCAAGTGGAGGAAACAGCTACTACATCTGTTGAATAATGGCATGGTCTTTTTAAAATGCAATTGCCTGGAAGTCCTTGTTGAGTCCCAGGCAAACATACAGCGACATATAGAAAACCACCTGCAAATGCTTCTTTGGCTCTGGAAAAGCAGACAGACTTGGAATGACCACACCACCACCAGAGCCACATCGGCCATCAGGGCGGTATCTCCTAGCACATCTCTAATCTAATACTCAACCTGTGCCTCCACACAACCCGGGTGGTCCTTAGACAACCTTTGGCCTTTAATGTTAGCCCAGACAGTGGTCATCCAGGAGGCCCACGGCACATGTTCCCATACTGGGTAAGGTCACCAGTACCTCTGCTCGGAGAAAACCATGACCGGGTGTAGCCCGTCCCCGACCTCCAGCTCAGCCAGCACAGTGCCCAGGGACCCCGTGGAAACGCTTGTCTCTGAGCCCAGTGCCCAGGCCAAAGGGGCACCCTCCAGACAGGGCTCGAACGCTAGGAAGCCAGTAGGTGGGCATGTCATCCCGAGGCCAGCAGAAGGCAGGAAAAGGATCAGTTGCAGGTGTTAGACGGCAAACGTTATCAGAGATTCTGCTGCCATTCCGAGTCCAGAAGAGGATTTCTTACCCGTTAGAGACAGACAGGGGGCCGAGGAAGGAGTGACACACAGCTCCTTCCGACTGATGCCTCGCCAAGGGCCAGCCAGCACGCAGACGGCCCTGCCCCTGGGGTGAGTGTCTGGTGGAGCCGAGCACCGCGGGGCAGCGGGCAGTGACAGGAGGATGGCCTCGGGCCGGGGACCCCGGACCTCCGCGCAGCGGCCCGCCCCGGCGCCCCCACCTCGTACCGAGGCCCCACAGTCCGACCCCCACGCCCCCTCTCCCTCAGCATGCCCCCGCCGCAGTGACAGCCGGCGACCCGATCCCGCAGTCCCTGAGGCCCCACGGCAGGCCATCACGCCCAGCGCCAGTCCCACTGTGTACCCACCTCCGCCGCCGCGCTGCACCGCGCAGCGCACCGCTTTCTCCTCAGCTCGCCGCGCAACTGAGCGCGGGCTTCTCTACGCATGCGCGCAGGCTGCCCCGCCCCCACCGAGCACGCGCCACGGGTTGCCCACCCCGGGTGCCCCGGGTCTCCGCCACAGCGGGCTCTGGGCATGCGCGCCGACGCCCAGCGCCAGAGCAATGAGAACCTGCGCCAGCCTAGGACAGTCCTGTCGCGGAGGGGGCAGGGGTTCGCGAGGGAGGGAGTCGAGTGGGCAGGCGGCTACCAGGCCCTGCGGAGGAGAGGGCCAGGGGCATCAGAAGCCAGGAGGGCAGTCCGCCGGAGTTGTCGCCCCCTCCCAGGTTGCGTGTAGACACGGGAACGCGCGTCCGCGTGGGCACAATGTCCAGCTAGAGTGGGAGAAGGGACCCCGGGGATCCTAAGGGCAGGACCTTAGAGGAGAAGCTCAGAGGCTGAGAGACACAGCTGGACGGAGACAAGAGATAGGGACACAGCTGGCCAAGAAAGAGGCAGAACACAGGCAGAGAAGCGGCAGAGACAGGGACGCCCGACTGGCAGAGAAAAGGCTGGCAAGGGGATAGAGGGGAACCAGATGCCTCCGTTCTAGCTGGGGGAGGAGTCACAGCGCCCTCTGCGGGTTGTGGCAAGGGGCCAGTGTTGCCAATCCCCAAGGGGGTCCGTGGACATCTGTGGTAGCCACAGTGCCTCTGGGTGAGTTATAGCGCTCTCTGGCGGATTACGAGAGTCCATGGGGAATGGAGTCACAGCGGCCCTTGGTGTGTTCTCAGACCTATAATGAATGGGTCCTGGATTCACAAGGAACTGCATAACCTTTTGGGGGGATGTCCGAGTGCCTTTTATAAAGATGAGAACGCCCTTTGAGGGACTATGACATCACGGGGAGGCGGGTCACAGCGGCCTTTGGAGTGTTTGCAGAGCCCCAAAGTATTGGACCCCACAAGGAAGTTCGCAGCCTTCTGTAGGTATCAAGGTGCCCCCCTTGGAGGGGGCAGATAGCGCGAGTGTGGGGGAATCCAAGGAATCCTCTGGGATAACAATGGCCAAAAGAATCTTCCAAACATATCTTTGGGGCTATGACATCCCTCTGTTGCTGAGCAGGTCAACCCCTCCTGGGCCCCCGCTGGAGGCACAGAGGGAGGCATCCAGCAGGGTTGGGCGGGGACCCAGATGGCGACACACAGTAAGCAAGCAAAGACTCCTCTGCAGACTAGTTGAATGTGCGCCTTGATGTAGGAGCAGCGCCCAGCCCAGCCCCAGCCTGGCCCCGCAGGCTCAAGCCACCCCGCATCGTCCTCGCCGCTCCCGCCTCTGCAGCCTTCTAAGGCGCCGAGTCCACGTGTCACGCCAGGGCAGCACGAGACTCCCGCGGGTGGCGCTGAGCCCAGGCCCTCGGCCCCCTGGATCCCCGGCCGTGGCCCCCTGGCCGCCCCCCAGCAGCAGATAGCGGCGGCCAGGTAGCAGGCGTGGGCAGCCGCAGGCAGCATCCCGTGCTGGCACCCACAGTGCACTGCTCCCACGCCTTGCGCGCTCCTCGCCGCTCCGGAACACAGCGAGCACGGCCACTGGGAAGCGTGTCCACAAGCCACGTGTCTCGCTGCGTGCACCCACCGCCACCTGCACCGCTGCAGCAAGGGCGAGAGGGAGGCAAGGTCAGGCTAAGAGAGGGCAGGCCATGTGGAGGAGCACTGGGTGCCCTTGGCTGGGAGGGAGGGCAGAGGAGGGCCACAGAGGACACCCACTGGAGAGGGAGGGCACAATGAGACCACCAGGGGCTAATGGGGCGAGGCCAGCGGCGGCGAGGGACTGGAGGGTTGGGGGATGGTCTGGGGCCCAGCAAGAGTCAGGGTATCCAAAGGAAAGGTGGGGAGGGCAAGGTGAGCAGGTGGGGGCAGAAGGCCTGAGGGCTGCCTACCATAGTCCTTCCTGCAGAACTTCTTCAGGCTGATGCGGTAGCTGCCACGAGTGGGTTTGCAGTGCAAGTCACAGTCTGGGGAGGGGGGTGAGGTAGTGGGGAGGCTGGCACATATCCCCCATTTCCTTCCCCCAACCCGTCGTCCTCCCCTTCTTGGGCCCACAGCACCCCTGTCCCCCATGGACATGCTAGTCCAGGACCCTGATCTGTGTCCACTCACCCTGAGGCTCCACAGGGCTGCTCTCCTCAGTAGGTCCAGGGACAGGGGTCTCTGCAGAGAGGGTGGAAGAATGGCCTGCATTCGAGGGGGGCAGGGGGACCTGGAGTGCTCAACAGACAGGTAGGCAGCAGCAGGGAGCTGGGGTGGCCTAAGCAGGACAAGGTCACTCACTAACACAAGGTGCCACCGGAGAGCGACTCTGCTGGAAACCAGGAGCGCAGCGATTGCAGGTGAGGCCAGTGACACCATCCTTGCAGGGACACTGGCCTGTGGTCTGGTTGCAGGTTTTGCCAGCAGCACCAACAGGGTGACAGTCACAGGCTGAGGACAAAGGTGAAATGGTCAGAAACCCATTGGGGGATATTGGAAACTAGAGGGTGAGGATGTGAGGGCTCACCCCTGCAAGCGTGGCGATCACTTGGTGCACGGCCTGGGTCTCGATAGAAGCCCTCCCGGCAGTAGTGACAGTGGCGACCAGCGGTATTGTGCCGGCAGTTGAGGCAGACACCGCCACTGCGGCGGCCTGACAGTCGGTACAGCTCCATGTTGAAGCGGCAGCGGCGGGCATGGCCATTGCAGGAGCAAGCTGCAGAGAGGGATGGGTCAGGGGCAGGCTGGCTGGGTCCAGGATCCCCAGGCCACCCTCCAAGGCCTCACCAAGGCAGGCGTGGGCTTCCCGGGCTGTGGCCCGCTGCCACGGCCTGTCGCAGTAGAAGGGCTTGCAGCGGCCACAGTCGGGGCCCTCGGTGCCATGCTGGCAGTCGCAGATCAGGTGGCCCTGGGTGTCCAGCAAGCACCGCGAGGCATGCCCATTGCACTTGCAGCGCCCGCCCACCTGGAGCTCGGTGGCTGAGTAAGAGTAAGGGACCATGGCCTCGGAGTCCTTGGTATCTCCCAGCACGGCAGGCCTTGTGAGCACTACTTGAATGTCCGTAGCAGTCACCCAGTCTTGGAGCACAGGGCTGCTGTCCAGATCCAGGCCTGGCGGGCTGCTGTCCTGCATGCTGAAGGCCAAAAGGCCACCACCATCAGGTTGGGTCTGGGGCTCAGGGAAGCACAAAGCTTCAGGTCCCGGGCCAGCTGGGCCATTGGCAGGGGCAGGCAGGCGGCCGTAGTCCAGGTCACAGCAGGAGGAGAAGAAGCCCAGTGGTACCCAGCTGCGGCCATGGTCCTGTGACTTGAGTAGGGCTACTGAGGTGGGGGGCGTGGAGCAGAAGCGTAAGCTCACGAACACCAGCTCAAAGGTTTTGCCCAGGGATACTGTGAGGGTCACGTTGAGGGGCGCCTGCATCAGCCAGTCAGAACGCCAGCACACAGGGCTTGTGGTGCCTCCTGTGAAGGTCAGGAGGGCAGCAGAATGTGCCTGCCGCACCTCAGAGGAGTCACAGGCCTGCGTGGGTGGCTGCCCACACGTGCTGGACGCCAGGACCTCGCGGCCCAAGGCCGCATTCACTAGGCCAGGTACGCAGCCTCGGGGCGCGCCCCCTTCGTCATGGCAGGGGTCGGTGGGCGCCGGTGGCCCCGGGCTCAGCGCGGCCCAGAGCGTGCCCGCGGTCAGCAGCAGCCCCCAGGGCCAGCTGGGCATGGCCGGAGCCTCCGTGTGTCAGGCAGCTGGCCGTGGCCCCACGCCGCTGCCCTCGAGGGGGTAGAGCTCCGGTCCGAAGCTCTGCGGGCCGGCGCGCAATGCTGAGCAACCACAGGCTCCAGGCAGCCCCAACGGGGGCCCAGAGGTGGGAGTAGACGCAGGCACGCCCCGGGCCTAGTGCAGCAGCAAGGATGTTGGCGCGTCCTCCTGCTGGGCCTGGAGCGATGACAGCCTTCGCCCAGGCTCCCGGTGCCTCCGCCCGCGGAGGCCCCACCCACCGCACGCTGCTCACACTCACCCACGGAGGGCCGGGTGGAGCAGGTCTCCCGGCCTCCCGGGAATTGCCAAGGGAGGGCGGGCCCTGGGGCGCCCGGGCCTCGCCACCTCCTCCGGGCTGCAGCAAGGGAGGGCGAGCTGTGCCAGTTGGGGGTGGGGGGCGCAGCAGGCTCAAGCCTGGGCCCAGCCGGAGGCGGAGCTGCAGGGGCCGGGAAGGAGGGAGGGGAGAGGAGGGGGCCTCCTCTGCATAGCGGGAATCAGAAGCAGATTCAGACACTGGCTAAACCAGCGGGGGAGGGGCCGAGGAGCCAGGAATGCGCTGCCGGGAGGGGTCTGGAGGGGAAAGTTCAGCCTCGCAGCCAGTGGGGGACCACCCAGCAGGGTCCCTGGCCTGCAGCCAGACCTTGACTGCTCCTGGGGCTGTGTTACATGCTGGGCAGGGGGTCTGGCAGGCTCCTCCCTCAGGCCCATCAGGTAGGCTGTGCCCTGGGTCTGAAGTCTGGTGCCTGGATGCTCCCTGATGTCGGTAAAGGACATACTCAGGGCATGGGAAACCAAGCCATGCTAATGGTTGTGGGGTGTCCCCAAGGTGGCAGTCTGCTCTAGTAGAAAGAATCCAGGATTGGGACCAGGTCTGATTTTGAATCCAAGCTGCTCTAATTTCCAGCTGTGTGGTGCACATTCCTTAACCTGCTCAAGCCTCAGTTTCCTCTTTGGCCACATGCCTTGTTATTCAACATTCCCGGAGCTGGGGTGGGGGCTGGGGATTTGATGAGCTGCCGGCTCAACATAACTTTAGTCCTTCCTGCCTTTTGTTCAGGAAGGACTGCATCCCTGCAACTGGTCTGAACTCATCTAAGGGATGAGGCTGGCATCCTCTGCCCACATCAGGCTAAACTCTTTTACCTGAGTCTCTGATTGTCTAGTTGTAACACCATGATGGTCCCAGCCAAGCTGGCAGGCAGGAAGTGGAAGGTTGTGGGGTGGGTACAGCCAACTAGGTGGCAGGTCTCCTTGGGGTTAAGGGACTTGGATACCTATGGAGAGGTAGGGAGTGGGGTTTGATCCATGGGGTGGGGTGGGGGGGTTGGTCACAAATGGCTGTGCCATACCCCTGAGCCTGGCTCACACACCAGCAAGTGTGGGCAGGGAAACTCAGGAGAAGCCCAGGTGGGTAGCCTGGGCACCAGCTGGGGTGGGGCAGTTGCAGCTGAGAGTGGCCCCAGCCAAGAGGGTCCAGAAATCGCTCTAGACAGAGAGACCCCTTTCCAACCACCTTGAGGTCCTTGATGGAGGAGGGCCAAGCATCCCAGAAGGGGTTGGCCCCATGAGGAAAGGGAAAGGCACATGGGAACACATCCTACTTGGGACAGCTCTGAGGCCTGAAGTTTCAGATGGGAGGCTGACTCCCGGCCAAGCCCTGCAGCCAGTGGAGGGTGCCACGTAAGTGTCTGTATTAGCGGAGCTACCATCCTCTGCTGGGCCTGAGGCACTGCAAGGATGCACAGGAAGAGGATGGAGAAAAGCAGAAGGCTTGTGCTGTTTAGGAGAGGAGAAGCAGGACACTGGAGCCTCCTGGGAAACTGAAGAAGAGGAGAGAGCAAGAGGCCTTGACCTTGGAGAAGAAGGGGGAAGAGAGGGTGACGAGGCACCTGGAGTGACTGACACCCTCTGGTCAGGCCCATTCCCAGGCCTGACTGGCAAAAGTGCAGGGTTGGGGTGCGTAAAGAGGGACTGATGAGACAATGGGAGACTTAGGAAGGGCTCACCCAGGAGGGTCACAGGGGCTGCTGGCTTCTCCCTTCACATTTGGCAGCAACAGGATGGCTGTGGGTACCCCTGTCCCACAGAGCAAGTGTCATGAGGCCCTGTCCCTCAACTTCCCAATAAAGAGAATGTGCCCCTTACAACAAAGAGCTGTATACAAATGAGGGAGCTGGCAGAGTGCAGCTCCCTCATTTTTTTCAAAACACGAATCATTTATGCTTTGTCTACACAAATACTTAGATACTGTATTGCACCAACACCTCTGAGCGTGTGTCCTGAGCCCTCAGCCGGTTCTGGAGGGTAGTAGGCTGTCCTGCCATGTCCACGCCATGGGGCCAGTAGCAACATGCCATGGCTGTGAGCCAAGTCCCCCTGCTGGACAGCAGATGTAGGTGCCCCACTGCTCCTTGCTCCCCAGTGGCTGGCTAGTCCAGGCTACGGGACAGAGTTCCTCACAGTGGGTCTAATTACCAGTCCACGGTTAGCTGGATGCTGTCAGAGCTCATTCTTGTGCCCTGGCTCACTATTAGAGTCAGATTCCTCTATAGGTTTAGCTGGGGGGGGGAAGTGGGGGGTGGGGGGAGTGTTGCTGCTGTACTTCCTGGGGCTGTTACTGCAGGAAGTCCATCTCTTTTAGGCTGACGAGTATCTTCACCAGGTTGTCTGCCTGTACCTTGTCCAGCTTGCTGTGCATGCACACCTGCTCCGAGAGCAGTCAAGGTCAGAAAGAGATCTTCCCAACCACCTTTTTTAAGGCCCTCTGGTTGCCATCCTCAAACGCTCCCTGGGATGGGAAGAGCTCTGGTGGGAGAGTGGGTGCTGCAATAGGTCCTTCAAGGACCTTAGAAGCAAGGTGACCAGATGGCCACAGTGGGGAAAAATGTCCAGGCCCAAAACAGGAGTTCCACAGGGTTCGAGACAAGCTTCCACGGAAACCCTTGCTGTCTGGATTCAGGACTCCTGCCAGGAGGGAGGAAAGCAGGAGCAGCCTCTCCTCTTTCTGTCTGCCTTTGAGGCTTTGTCTGCAGCCCAGCTTCCTTGCTGAGGTCTGCAGAACATCTGGTGGCTTCTGGTGTGGTGGAAAGAGGCCCCCAGGGCTCAGCCTGTGGTGAGCGTTCCTGGGGGTTAGCCCTGGGCCTGTTGCACAACCAGCCTCCCTGGGAGGAGGCTGCAGGCAGCCAGGTTCCCTCCCTGGAATGGCCCTCTGCACACACTCTCTTTTGGCCCCCAGGGGAGCCCCGGCAGATGGTGTGATGGGAGTTAGGGGGGCCTTCCCCGCAGCCTTCAGCTGGGCTCATTGCTTCTTGTGGACTCTGCCACTTGTTCCCAGCCCCCGACTCCTCACATCTCTTCCCTCCTCCTGGGCTCTGCCCCGTTCCTGGCACCTTAGAAGAGACTCTGCCTCCCTGCCCCCTCCAGCAGTTCCTCAGGCTGTTGCTTTCTCTCCACTCCTTCTTTACCCCCTCCCCGGGGTGACAGCTGCTGGTTTGGAGTGTTCTGGGAAACTGTCTGGGGGAGACACGAGGGGGCCTGACAGTCTGAGGCCTCAGAGGGCTGGGGTATTTCCTTTAAAAGGATGACAGATTAAATACTCCCGGCCTAGCCCAGGGCCTGCCGTTTGTGTAAGAGGTTTTCAAATCACCACTTGTTTACGGAGCACAGAGAAATGTTGGTTAAGCACCTATTATGCCTTGAGGAGTTTCCAACCCAACGAGGAAGACAGACCACTGGGGACAACGGGACAGGATGCTGCCCCTCTCTCCGAGGACGGTGGCCAAGCCGACTCCGTGGCCTGCTGCCAACCTGCACCCTGCACACATGGCAGGGCCCCCAGGCCGCACTCTGGCCCGCCCCACCAGTAAGCCAGGCCCGCTCTGCGGTTGTGATCAGCTTTACGCGCCAAGTGAAATGCTAAAAAGCAAGAATGGGCGAAGAGTGGTGAGGGATGGGAAGAGCCAATGGGGGAGAAGAAGGAAATGGCCTCTGAGCCCCCTTTGCCTGCGCCTCCCAAGAATTAGGGGAGGGGGCTTCAGTGACCTACACACTGTACTGTGTCCGCCCAGCCTGGGTAAGGTCCGGAGAGAGGACGCTCCTGGCTTGCCACGACCTCACTGGGAATCAGGCCTTGCGCATGAAGCTCATGGCGTTCCTGGCTCCTGCTGCTCCCCTACCGCACCCCCTCTCCACCCCCACCGTGGTGGCCAGGAGTCCAAGGCTGGCACAAATGGGGCCAGCGACTCGCTCTGGGCCAGGTCCAGGCAGGGTCTGTGTAGGGAGGTGATGGCTGTGATCTTGCGGGGGAGCCTGTAAGTAGGACCACATTGCCGAATGGTAGGACACATCGAGGCCACGGTCCCCATCCCCACCCCTTGCCCTGTGTCACCCATGGCCCAAAGAAACATGCACAGGGCCGAGATGTTGGCAGGCGCCATGGTGGAGACTTGGGTGCACTCGTGCCAACGTGGAGGCTACTTTCAGGTGGATGTGGGCGCCCGCCCAGTCCCTGCTCCCACTCGCCAAGACACCCACGAGAGTTCGCTGCTTTCAGACTTCATGGGGTCTCCTTTTCCTGCTCTGGGGGCCTCCCCAGACATCCCCCTCATACTACCTATAGCAACCCTCTGCCCAAGAAGGTCCAGGTCCCCAGTGGCCCACAGGACGGCACCAGTGCCCAGGATTAGCCCCAGATACGTGGGTCTTTGGACGCCCATTTGGGCCTGACTAGGGATCCAGGTGGACAGCACTCCTGTCCTTGTGGGACAAGGTCCAGTAAGGAAGGTGTACAATAAACCAAGTGAACCAGTGGATAAAATAATTCTCGTGGAAACTGATTCTAGGGTGGCCAATAACAGGGTGGTGGTTGGATCCACCCTGAGGATTAAGGGTTCCTCATGATCTGAGCACTTGGGCAGCTCTGGAGGCACCAGTGGACTGGCCAGCTGTCCCTCAGGCTCTCCTGTCTCTGTTCCGCCTTCCCTGGGTCCTGTCCTGGAGTGGATGGAACTGTTCCATTCCCTTTAGGCCCCTCACTGCAACGAAGCCCTTGGTTTTTCCTTTTCTATTTTGTCATCTGGTCCCCAGCAGCCAACGAAACTCAGGACTCTACATCCAAGATTTCTACCCTGCTGGACAATGGGGACTTTTATAGTAAGGTCTCCTGCAGGGGACCTGGAGCCACCCTGAAGCTGTTTCAACATCATCCAGTTCACCCCTTGTATCTGCTATACTTTGCCTGGCTCCTCCTGGGCCTGGGTGCCCCTGGGGCAGAGGTTGGTGCTGCTCCATCTCAGTCACTATCCACACTAAAGGCCAGTGCCCCAGCTCTGAGCATTGTGCGTGGTCCTTGGAGGTGCTCAGTAAAGGTTCACTTAAAGAATGCCACAGCCTCCCAGGCCTCAGCAGGGCCCAGCACTGCATAGCATCCCGCATTGTCTCATTAATCTTCACCCTAGCTCCAGAGCAATAACTACCCTGGGGACAGTGGGAACACTGCGAATTGAGGCTCAGAGTCCTTAAGAATCTGGCTGAAACTCATAAGCAGCAAACAAGTCACAGTGTAAACTCTAATCTGTGACTGGTTTAAAACCACAGGCCATGACCTTGACCTCTACTTTTTTGCCTTCCAAAGCAATAATTCCTTCAACAGTGGAGGCAGAAACCCCACAAGGGGTGATAGTGGAGAAAGTGAGGGGTGTTCAGTAAAGTGTCTGTTCTCTGGTGGTGGCTCAGTGTGGGGGGCACACACCGGCCACAGCGATGGCCCGGGAGGTGGTGGGCATGGGTGCCAGGATAGATGGCTGTGGGCACATAGTGTCCACCTACTCTGATACATGCCTGTGGCTTTTGTGTCTTCCAATGAGCCCAATACAGATCTAGGCACCTGTGCTGGAGGCAATACATGAGGTGAGTACCCAGCACAGCCCACCCTGAGTGGCCTTACCCCTGCTCTACGATACAGAAGGGATATGAGTGTTCTTGGTAAATATTCTTGATATATTCTTCACAAACAAAAACACAAAGAAAATAAAACAAACACGCTCAAAATCTCATCTTTGTGTGATATAAATATATATACTTTCTAAAGTAGCTTTAATGTCGTACAAGCAGCTTATAAGCCTAAAGTGAGAGAAAACAGGTAGCTAAGAAAAGCCCACTAAGGATCTCTGATCTCCCCGAGCCTGTGGAGGGCCCTGCTGCACCCTAAGCAGGTTTGGCAGCTGTGAGAAGGCACCTGGTTCCTCAGGAAGAGCCAGGAGGCCGTTCCTGCTCCTTGGAAACCTGGTTTCCCGGGGGGAGTATAGGAATCTCAGCTCAGACGGCTGCACAAGTGAAAATCCCCTCAACCCCTGTTCATTAAACTCTGACCAGAGGGGGGCGCTCTCCCCAGTACAGCCAGAACAGGACGCCCTGCCGCAGGAAGGGTTCAGTCAGCGGGCTCATCTCGAAGGATGGTGAGGAAACGCTGGCCTCCTTCGCAGAGGAGGCTGTGCACAGCCCGGCAGAGTGCCAGCCAGGCCGGTCCCTGTGGCTCCTGCGTGCTCACCAAAGGGAGGAGCTCTGCCATCAGGACCTGGAATGAGATGCAGGGTCAAGGCTGCAGGGAGGCCTCGTCCCAGACAGCCGCCCAGGGCCCCACAGGGGTGGGGCAGTTCCAGGGCAGGCTCTGAGGCACCACACTCCAGCCCCTCCAGAAGCTCCCAGCTCTCTCCAGTGCCAGCAAGTGCACAGGCACAGAGGCTCCCATCCTCCGGGGGTCCTGTGGGGAGGAGCACAGACAGGCTCTTGAGCCCTCATAAGGCTCCAGACCTGGGAATCTTCCCTGTGGCCCAGGCTCTCCTGGCATCCCGGTCAGCTACTCCCTACCTCTTACTCCGGGAGTACCTTTTCCAGGTGGATCTGCTGGTCCAGCATGCCCACCCGAAGCCTGAGGGCCGCCAGGGTCTGCAGCTCCTGGGTGCTGGAGTAGAGAAGCAGCTGGGGGCTCCAAACGGGGTCTGCTCCTCCTCCACAGGGCAATGAGGCCCTGGGGAGTCTCCCTTCAGGCCACGGCCCCAGATGCTGTTCCACTACTGCTGTGAGGACAGGGAGATGTGGCCTCGTGGGGTGACAGCCAGGCACCTCCTCCCCACTCTTCTCTAAGGTTGCCAAGTTTTCCTTTGCCTCCTGGATGAAGCCCTGTTGTCCACAGTCATCTCTCGCAAGGCTAGGCCAGTTATTTGCCAGTACTTCTCTGATTCTCACAGGCTGCCTTTTCAATAACCACACAAATAAAGCAAACTACTTAAAGCGGTGGGGCTTTGTGTGCTGGGAGAGCCGCCCCAACTGCTCCCACAGAACAACTAGGGACAACTCAGAGCACAGTGGGGTGACGAGGGGAAGGGCCTGTCTGCCTCTGCTCCTAGCTTGCTGTTAAAGTCCCAATGCTACCTGTGGCTAGAGGATCTTGACCCCTGATCAGACCTCAGCACAGGTCAGGGTAGGGTCTCACCTGTCCGCAGCTCCTGCAGCCTGTAGAGACACTGCCCAACAAGGGCCTGCAGCCCCTCCAAGGTGAGCAGGCAGCGGTACTCCTGCATCCAGTCCATGGGCTCTACAGAAGGGTCAGGGAGGGCAGGCTGGGTCCAGGCTGGTCCTGCAGCCTTCCCTACCCCAAGACCTACATCAGGGTCCACTGACCCGTTGTGAGCTCCTTCTCCATTCGCAGCCTCAGCAGCAAGCAGGCCTTCTGCAGGCGCCCCACTTCTGCCTCCACCTCTGCAGCACTGAGCCCAGAGCTGGGCTGACCTGACTGGACACAGGTCAGGGAAACTTTCCTGTGGTCAGGCCCCCCTCCCCCAAAGGTAGGGTCTGGGAGTAGCTCTAGCCCTTCTAGGAGTTCCACAACTCCTAGGAGGTGCAGAACTAGACACTCCCCCACTTCCAACCACCCCAGCCAATCCAGCAAGGATACAGTCATCTGCATTTTCTGGAGGAACTGGGTTTTGGCGGACATAGTAGCATTCATGGAATCACCGGTCTGCATAGAGCTGAGCTGGGCCCACAGGCTGGGAAGCACACATAAGCCCCCCAGGAACCAGAAAGGGATCATTATCCCAGCCAGCTGGGCTGGGCCTTGGGAAGTAGGCAAGGGTCAGAGCAGGGGCCTCAGCCTGGGGTGTCTGGGTCTGCTGAGTGCCAAGAGGAGCCTTGGAGGCCTTGAGGAACTACGAGGACACAGTCCAGCAAACTGACCCACTCTGGGAACGACTAGGAGAGAATTTGAGGAAGGAGGGAGGGCCTGGCAGGGACCGGTAACTAGGACTGGTAAGAGCTCTCAGCGCTGGCTCTGCGCCAGGCACAGAACATAACCTGAAAGGAATCACCTCGGTTAACATCTCTACAAAGCTAGTGCTATCATCATCACCTGCCCATGGAAGACGACTTGGGACTCAAAGGCACCAAGGGCCTTGCTCAGTCTTGCAGCTTGTAAGCAAGGAGCTCAGCCGGGGGCCTCAAAGCTCACTATGTCTGAGGTGACTACCCAGTCCGAGCTGAGCAGAATTTAATATGGTGTCCCCACCTAGCCAAGAAGGCAGAGGGATCTGTTGGAACAGTCTTACCAACATGGCCCCTTCCCTGTTCTCCACACTGCCCTGGCTTCCCCTCCGCCTCCCCCCAGTTGCAAGACTCAGGCTCACCGGCAGTTCCGAGAAGCCGCCTTCCTGAAGGCCATGGGTAGCTGCAGCAGGGTCCTGTCAGGGAAGCCGATGCTCTGAGCAGCCTCGCCTCATTCTGGGGCTACAGACCCCGCCCGCTCCCTGCTCAGAGCCCAGTCAGGGGTGAGGCTAACCACTCCCGTCCCCTTGAACAGGGCTTCCAGAGTGACCGTGGGAGCCAGCCCCATCCAGGCCTGCCCTGGCAGAGAGAAGAGAGGGTACCACAAGCACAACACAACTTGAGCCCCTAGGCTGGGTGGATAAGAGAATAGGGCACTGAAGAACCAGGGAGGAGAGTGGGACAGGCTCTAGCTCATCAAGCCTGGCACATTCACAGCCAGCTGTTCCATTCTGCCAGCTTCAGGGCATAGGCCTCATGGGTAGCACTCCAGAACCCACATCCACCCCTCAATGCCCTGCCCTCCCTGCCACCCCAAACCCCAGACTCCAGCTGCTAATCAGGTACAGAGCGGTTTCTCCAGTGAGGGCCCAGAAACCTACCCCTTCTCTTTGAGTGTGAAAGCTTCTGGGGCCTGAGGAGCAGCCAATGGAGCTATTTGCTGGTCCCTGACGCTTGGTCCAGGCTTGGCATCTTGGGTCCTTCTCTCCATACAGGTCTGATGCCTCGCTGCCGGAAGCCTGGGCTTAGGGAGGCCCTTGGAAGGCACGGTGGTCTGGTGGATGCCCCTGGGGGGTTTTGTTTCAGAAGCTCGGGGTGGGGCAGAAGCGGCAGTGGACCCCGACTTCAGGCTGGAGGTCTTGTCTCTTTTTCCAGCCTTAGAAATACCTTTTCGAACCCGTACTGCCTTCTCCAGGGCCTGGGACAGAAGCTCCAGCTCCTTGAGGTCTTGGGGGCTGGGTCTGCACGCTGTGAAAGCCAAGACGTGCAGTGGTCTTCCACCACCGTCCCCAGGAGGGACCCTCACCACTGCAAGCCAGAAGGCAGGCCAGGGGCAGCACCAGGAAGTGGGTGGCTTAGGTTTACCTGGAAATGGGGCCTCTTCGTTAGTTTCTAGCCCTGGGGTTGGCTCCGGAGCCGGGGTCTTGGCTGGTTCCCTGCGAAGACACAGGGCAGCCGTGGCACCGAATGGAGAGAGCCCAGGCCCAAAAGACCCCACCGGGCCGCCTGATTTGGAAGCAAAACCCCAGCCTCAGAGCCTTCAGGGAAGGGGGGGCACCGACCATCGGCAACTCGGGAATGGGCGCTAGGCCTGGCCTCTCGGCCCGGGGACCCTGAGAAGGCTTCTGAGGGCGGGAGGGAGGACTAACTGGCGGTCCGGGCTCCGCGTACCAGGTCCGCAGCAGCCGCCGGGAGACTTGCAGGCTCCGCTCAAGCTCCCGCTGTCGATCGGCACAGGCGTCCAGGGCGTCCCACAGCTCGGCCACCAGCCTGGAAGGGACACACCGGCAGCTCAGCTCCGGAGCCAGCCTTCCTCGGGCCGCGCCCGCTCCCGCCACGCACCCTCCGCAGCCGCGGCCCTACCGGCGAGAGCAGCCGACCGGCAACATGAAGGAGGCTACGGTTGTTCAGGGTTTGCCGCCGTAGGGAAGCCCCACCCCTTCCGTGCTATAAGACTACCCCTTCCGGGCGGGCTACCCAATCCGGATCCCAGAGCTCAGGACCGTCTGCTCCACCCCACCCCCGAGGCTCGGTGCCCCGCCTCCCTCGCTGAGCTGCAATCCTAGGTCCCCAGTAACGGACCTCCGGTGCTGCGCAGGCGTCCGGTGTGGGTAACTGGGTAGACGGTGGCATCTCTGATCACTTTACGGTTGGCTTCTTCTTTGTCCTTGTTGAAGTCACTCAAGTGGGGCCGACCTGCTTTGCTGACCCCATCTAGCACAGGGTGAAGCACGTGAAGGGGCACAATCGGTATTTACTGGAAACGGTCGCTAGAGGTGTGGATGAAGTGTTTTGGGAGCAGGTCTGAGGAAGGAGGGAGTGTTCGCTTTTGGTCATACTGGCAAGGTGATGACACCTAGAGGAGACATCGGGTAGGCACCTGGGCGGAGAGGGATGAGGCAAGATGGTCCGAGGTGGGGCACGTGTGCTTGGACGGGGACAGGTGAGGAGTGGATGATAGGACTGCAGAGCCCAGTGTCAGAGAAGCAATGGGAGGCCGTACTAGGAGCACGTCGGAGGAATGGGGGATGGGGTCTTCAGTGACTACAGGAACACCCTGCCGGGGGCGGGTGGGGGGCGGTAATGCAGGCAGCAAGGGCCAATGTGATTGGAGATAAGAATAAACAGACATCCCGGGGAATCCGAAAGGACAACTCTTGGGAGGGGGCTTTGTTTAAAGATGGAACTGGCCATTTTATAGTCTGTAATAGGAAGGTGCTGCAGCATAGGGGAGAAGGACAGGAAGGAGGGAAGTTGAGGGGGCAAGGTGGAGAGAGGGGGAAGAGGTTGGGACTCAAGGCAACCCTGGGACTGTTCTTAGGGTGGCCCCTCACCTGCAGTGGCCCATTTTCATGCCCAATAGGGGAATGCTAATGCTGTTTCTGCCAAAAATGGGATTCTCTGTGAGGTAGGAGAGGAGGAGAAAATGCTTCCATCAGTACTTAGGAGACCCCATAACAGTCATAGGGCACCAAGGTGATGGTTAGGACTCGAGGAGATGCAGGCAGACAGCACTACGGTCAGGAGCCACAGTGACCTGGGGAGACCCCACACTGTGGCCACAGTGTTATGTTCCACTGGGGTGGTTTTCTCCCACGGGTGTAGGCTGGGAGAAGGCAGGGAACTGGGTTCACCCAGAGTTGGAATTTTGATAAGGGGCCACGGACAAGTGCCCCAATGTGACTTGGGTGACATTAGGAAGTGACAAGAAGGCAGTTTAGATATGCACATCACTCAGCTTCCACTGTCCTCATCACATTTAATCCTCACAACACCC
Source organism: Macrotus californicus (assembly GCA_007922815.1). Classification (NCBI taxonomy): domain Eukaryota; kingdom Metazoa; phylum Chordata; class Mammalia; order Chiroptera; family Phyllostomidae; genus Macrotus; species Macrotus californicus. Next base: position 62,040 of record VMDR010004159.1, read on the forward strand.
CTGTGAGGTAGGTATCATTGCCCCATCTTACAAGTGAGGAAACAGGCTCACAGACGCCTGGGAGCACAGTGAACAGGAGGTCTGAGATCCCAATACTGGGGTCCCCTTAACCACACCGCAGATGGTGTGGTCAGCATTCTCTTAAAGTAGCAAAGACAGCTCCCCGGAGACATAGACACACACATATACACACACACAGGCACCCAGAAAAACCACCACTGAATTGGCATCTCCACATCCTTGTAGTTCTGATTCAAGAGCATTTGAGGGACACTCCTGGCCAAGTGGTTCTGATATTTTGAGAGGAGACAAAAGCTATCGTAGCAAGGCAAGGGGTAGTGGTCAGCCCAACTAGAGAGGACAGGGCCACTTGGGCAGATCCCTTAGGTGTTTTGACTACTGCCCTCCTGGGGGGAGTCCCAGTCTCTCTAGCAGTTATTCTTAGGAACTCAGCAGACCCACCCTCACCCAGCAGGCAGGTTCAAGTCCTCTGAATGTTGCTCTTCTGCGTCTGGGTCACCTCAGATGTTACAAATGACTCCCCCCGCCACCCTGGCTAACCTCTCTGGGAAAATGTGTTTTGCATAAATAGTGTCAGGATAGCATTGAGGGGCTTGAATTAGATTCTTTTTAGTTGATTCTAAATAATGTTAAGAATCTCTTATTTTTAAAATTTTAATGACTTCTATTTAAAAATTTTCTTTTGCTTTCGTCTTAGAATGAAGGATAGAAATACAGGAAAAGGAATGAACCAGAAATTCAGCACAGAAAGAGATGTCCATACAGGCACTATCTGTTGGGGACACAGGCAAATCATTCTGGGAGGGACAGATTTCTAAAATGAGCTGGGAATAGGAGAGTGAAGGAGCCGATGACCAAGACATTGAGGCCCTGGCTGGCAAAGTCAAGGCCCTCACATCTGATCACATGCAGTTCCCTGACAATGCACAGGGCAGGACTTCCCCACCATGGGACCCTCTGCCCTATGAGGGAGTAGATGACCCTGGCAGGCTGAGGTGGACATGGGGACAGTGTGCTTGGAGCTCAGCTCCCACAGAGCCCCAAATCAGGTAGATGCAGGGAGCGGGGAAGCTGTGCCA